>JAVTVY010055483.1:0-28393 GCA_036873755.1 Hanleya hanleyi
ATGATAATTTATTCTTTCAATTTGGATAAGTTTTCTCTCTCTAAAATGTGCTGAAATTATACAATTTGGATCGGGTCTTTCCGTGTGTTTGGAATGAGGTTGAATAAAAAAAATATTGTCCGAAATATATTTTCAACGCATTATTCAACTTGATAGTGCAAGGGAAACAACTTAAGAATGAATGGCTATTCCGCGATCACCTGCAGCCGAATGCTGCTGCCAGATCACGTGGGCATTACTGCCATCATTCGGTACTTCGTGACATTTGCCGGGAACTCCGAAATAAATTAATTACCAATCTGAATCTAGAAGGTTAGTAAAATTACTGCTATGTCAGACGGTCTAATCACGTCACATTTGGCATGAAAAGACCGCACCCCATCAGCCTTGGTCCAGTGCGTCAGTATCTTGTCATGATTGACAAGGGTCTTTTTGTCTTGGTCGTGTGGTTGACAACGATCTTTTTACAAAAGAAAAAAATCATAAAACAGTTTGTTCACGTTTTATTTTGAAAGTGTTAAGAATAGGACAAAACAATTTTCCCGGATATAAGCGTCCCAAGCGTTACTACATGCTGTTAAGCTGGGTTGACAACGCCACGTGTGCCCCTGTAAAAGAACAACAACAACACCAGCTTGGTATTTTGACAATTCATTATAACGCGATTATCCTATAACGCGGTTTTAAATTAGGGGACAAAACATCGCGCTAGGCGGCACTGTAGTTACATATGTTAACACAATTTGCCATTGATAGGATTTATGGTTAACTTGTTCGAACGTGTTGAAATGACAATTTGAAAAAACAACAGACCGCTTTCTATCTCCTGAAGTAGATAGGCAACAATTTCTTCAAAGCGCGTAAACCAATGTGAAAATATATCAATTTTAGCGCCATTTAGAAAAAAAATGCTATTTTGTTCATATTTTCTGACTTATTCAAGAAAAACGACCTTTTTTACCTCCAAAATTGGAGAGGCACATTTCCCCGACCTGATAAGACATTGTAAAGCCATCCAGATGAGAAATTCACCTCTAAACTCTCCAATCCATTCGGTTCCAGACTTGAAGACTCATAGTCTTGAACCAGGCCTGGAACCCAAACAGTGAAATGATTTGTGGCGGATTTATCAGTGTTCAGATCTGGGATTTAAAAGTGTTCTGGATTTTATACTGGTCATCGTCAATCAAAAGTATGAAATCTAGTGGAAGGAATGTTGCACAGTGAGCAGCAGTGAGAACAAAGTCATTTGTTAAGTGGGAGAATAAAATTTCCATAGTGAACCTGGAAAGTCCTGGAATTTTATATTACCAATTTCCATAGTGAACCTGGAAAGTCCTGGAATTTTATATTACTAATTTCCATAGTGAACCTGGAAAGTCCTTGAATTTTATATTACCAATTTCCAGGCATTCATTGAAAGTATGGTACTTGAAATTCCCGATTTTTGTCTTTCAGTCTTGGAATGAAGTTGAATTTTAGCCTTGATAAAAAAATTTCTTGTTATGTTGTTGGTTACGTTAGTGTAAGCTGTTGGTTACGTTAGTGTATGCTGTTGGTTACATTAGTGTATGTTGTTGGTTACGTTAGTGTATGTTGTTGGTTACGTTAGTGGATGCTGTTGGTTACGTTAGTGGATGCTGTTGGTTACGTTAGTGTAAGCTGTTGGTTACGTTAGTGTATGCTGTTGGTTACGTTAGTGTATGCTGTTGGTTACGTTAGTGTATGCTGTTGGTTACGTTAGTGGATGCTGTTGGTTACATAAGTGGATGCTGTTGGTTACGTTAGTGGATGCTGTTGGTTACGTTAGTGGATGCTGTTGGTTACGTTAGTGGATGCTGTTGGTTACGTTTAGTGTATGCTGTTGGTTACGTTAGTGTATGCTGTTTGCAAACATTCAGGTATTGAGAATACAAGAACTTGCTGTATATGTAATAGTAGGCCAGCCAAGAGATGAAAAAACACTTTTGATGGCATCGCGTGTTAAAAGCAATCATCCACGATTAATCAACTCTACATGTTGTGGGCATTGAGATGTGACCGGATGACATTCTCGCTTTTGACCTTAAAGGTCATTTTTAGGCCAAATAGGTCACGTGGGTTCAAATCAGGATATTTTATCAAACTTTTCGTGAAAGGTTCAAGCTGGCTCAATCTTTAACACTTGACAGTTTATTCAAGTGGGCTCATTTTGAAAATATCTGCATAATCCCTGGTACAACTGATCATGGGAAAATTCAATATGGCGCCCCGTAAATTTCATCCAAAACTTACTCTGAAGTAGTCAAAGTTGCCCATACATATAACTACTAATTGTAACTGTTTAACAAGGCGATTTCTAACTGTTAAACAAGGCGAGCTTCCTTTATATCTGAACACACTTGGGTCATTGTGGATCCTTATCCACCAGATTGGAATCGTGAGAAATTCAAAATGGCAGCCATATGTAATATATGTAGTTTCGGTATCATTTACTACGCGTATGCACATCTGACAGCAAGGCATTATACGACATCTTTATGGCCATTGAAGTGACACTCCCGAAGTGAACGCCGGCTTCATCTGAGCATGTACCTGTGCTAACAGGGTTGGAAATCTGTTCTTTTTACTGGTCCCAAAACCGGAAAAGAGCTCTGGAAAGTAGATATTAAGGCATTTGTGGGTAGAATGTGGTATAATGTTTTTTTTATATATTTGTGTTTTTTTTAACAAAATTTGGACCTGCTGATTCTGAAAATGGCGTATCATGCCAAGCTGTATTTGTGCATTTACATTTTGCATTTCACCAGACATCTCCTTAATTCGTGATATTGTTGGGATAGAATGAGACATTTTCTGGGAATTAACGCATCAAAAAATGTAATAGTCTTGTATTTCGTTCATTTTCCAGTATGGCTGTCATACACTAAATATTGTATTTACTGATCCACCAGGAAATATGAGGGTGATTCATACTGCAGCATTAATAGCACAGGTGGCAGCACATATAGTTCATTGGACCACACATAAAACCTAAAATAATAAGCTAGGACAGCCTCTAGCTGCTGACATTAAACCTACCACGACTGGCGGGAGGGGGAACAGCTTCTGGTGTGACTTCCTCCACTAGGAACTTATCCCATATTTGCATTGCAGTGAACTTCACATAATCCTAGGTGTAACGGTTCACACATGGATTTGAAATGATATCTCAAACAACATGCAATTTCTTTGATCGTAAACATGTACTGATTCGCATACCGGTAACGGCTTTTATGCAGATTTGTTGAAACATATAAGGCCTCTTGCCCCAAGAATTCAAAATTATACCCCTCCTTTCATCTATCACTCACGACACCTAATTTCACCTTGAAGTGCTTTTGCAATCTTCTACAATATTCACACATTAGTCAAAGTGTGGTGGCATCAGGTCTAATAGGTCTGGCGTTGCTTACATCTCACATGCATGATTTCAAGTTAACAGAGCTATGGTATCAGCCCTCCTCTTCGATCCATGAATCGAATAGCGCTTGAGTCGGTAATAGGGGATGTGTGGTCGCGCCATTCTGGGCATCCATCCAAAAATGAAGCATGACTCATGATTGCACACCAGGACAATAACGTTTCAAAATTTTAATGTTGGTTGGTGTGGTCACCTCATGAACAATTAAACAAATGAGTTATTCTCCGTTATAGTAATTTCTACTGATGCAACGAGAGCCTGTAAGAGTTGCCAAGCATTTAGTGCTACCAGAGGCCACATAGACGATTGTTTGTTGGTGGTTACCAGACTGACAATTCAATCTGTCTTCAGCATTCAGCTGGTAAACCCGTCTCAAAAGAGTGACTATATGCATCTCTTCATGGCAAACTTAGCTGTGTAATGTTGAATTCTATGACCCTGGTTGAAAATTTTGTTTCCTTCAATGGTGAAATCATCCAGGAACTACCATATGTACTTGTCTGATTATCAAATTATGTTTAACTCTTCTGACAAATATTAAGCTAAGGCCTCCTTGGTATGGTTAGGTGACAAGCCAGTCCCTTGATAAGCGGTAATTATCAGGACCATCTGACTGCAAACAGGGACACCTGGTCAAGGGTAATATTCCTGACCATCTGACTGCAAACAGGGACACCTGGTCAAGGGTAATATTCCTGACAATCTGACTGCAAACAGGGACACCTGGTCAAGGGTAATATTCCTGACCATCTGACTGCAAACAGGGACACCTGGTCAAGGGTAATATTCCTGACAATCTGACTGCAAACAGGGACACCTGGTCAAGGGTAATATTCCTGACCATCTGACTGCAAACAGCGATACCTGGTCAAGGGTAATATTCCTGACCATCTGACTGCAAACAGGGATACCTGGTCAAGGGTAATATTCCTGACCATCTGACTGCAAATAGGGACACCTGGTCAAGGGTAATATTCCTGACAATCTGACTGCAAACAGGGACACCTGGTCAAGGGTAATATTCCTGACCATCTGACTGCAAACAGGGACACCTGGCCAAGGGTAATATTCCTGACCATCTGACTGCAAACAGGGACACCTGGTCAAGGGTAATATTCCTGACAATCTGACTGCAAACAGGGACACCTGGTCAAGGGTAATATTGCTGACCATCTGACTGCAAACAGGGACACCTGGTCAAGGGTAATATTCCTGACCATCTGACTACAAACAGCTAGGGACACCTGGTAAAAGGTAATTATCCTGACCATCTGACTACGAACACGGGTACCCGTCTCCCTCCATTTTTATGGAATGTTGCTCATATCTTCCAAAAAGAATATCTAAAACCACTTTATCTTGCATCTGACTGGTAGACAAGCTACTTGTACCAGAGCAATACCATATATGTTAACAAATGTTTCTGTGTGTAGCTTCCGGCTTGTGACAGCCCGGTCCTGTCCAACAATCATGCGCGCCATCAGATATTTCCTTTGTTGACGGACAATTTTGTCAGTTGAGCTATAAAACTGATAAGTTTGAAGTTTCGATCATGTGGATGGGGGATTAGAACCAGATCAGTGGGGGCACTACACTTTCACATAGCAAGGAGATCAGAGGTGGATGTTATATTGAATTTTCACATAATGCTTTGCATCCGTAAATACGCAAATCACCTACATGTAATAAAATATTACCAACCATAATGTAGTAATTATTCTTCCTATACGAAGATATAGAAAAAATAGACGACTTATCCTTATTTGACATCTCTTGACCTTCATGACCTAAAAATGACCTTCAAGGTAAAAAATGAGAATGTCATCCGATCACATCTCAATCCCCACGCCATGTAGAGTTGATTAAGCATGGATGAGAGCTTTTAACAAACGATGCCGCCATCTTCTTGGTTTGGCTCCCTTATTTGGGGTCATTGCTCCCCCTAAATGTTTTTCTTGTCCCTCCAGCTAGGGAGCTGAATCGTACCACACTATACCATTGGATCAAGCTCTACGAGAAAATGTTTTAAAAATCCAAGATGACCACGTGATGATTTTTTATTTTTTTTATTTATGTGTTTTCTTCACAAAAACTGCTTGATAATTTAGAAAATAATCATCTGATGTAAAAGGAAATAGTTTTTGTCCCCTTTTCCTCGCAGAAAAGTAGGAATTTGAACCAAAAATGACGAAAATAACATTTTTTCCTGATACGCCACATAGCCGCCATTTTGAATTTACTCATGATTTTCTGCTCGTAGCGATGCAAATAGGCTCAACATGACGCCAGTATGATAAACTACAAAGCCATCGAGCATCAGCTCTCAATTTTTTACTGATTCGAAGATAGGGCAGAAAATTTTGGAAGGGGGCACAATGCCCTCCCCTCCACCCAAGGTCTGGTATTGTTAAAATTTCCCATAATCCATTGCATCTGTGAATATGAAAATCACCAGTAAGTAAGACCAGAAGAAAAATGAAGCAAGTTAAAAAATCAGTCACAATCACTCTTCCTTTACGAAGATATTGCAAAAAATAGATGATTTATCCTTATTTGACCTCTAATGGCCTTTATGACCTCAAAAATGACCTTAACGGTCAAAAGTGAGAATGTCATCCGGTCACATCGTAATCTGCACACCATGTAGAGTTGATTAAGCCTAGATGACAGCTTTTAACACTCGATGCCATCAAAAAGTTTTCAGCCATCTTTTGGTTGGGTGGCTGGTCTACTATAATGCTTGAAATGTGATGGAAAGTCCTGGAAAATCCCGGAAAAATATTTTTCAAGAACCTGTAGTCACACAAGATGGTGACGACACATTAAATGAGACCACAGGTTAAAACTTGACTAGGTGATGCCATTTGGCATCTTAATATCCAGATCCTCAATATGATATTTGAATATATGCCTATGCAAAGTGCTTGTTTTGGCTTGAGATGAGTGATCACTGTCCAAGGTTTGAAGCACACAATCATGCCTTTATTTATCTAAAGAGAGTGAAAATATACTCTCCTCAAAGGCAGCAGTTGGAATTAGTTTATATAAGAATCCTCACTCGCATACAAAATAATATCTGAAAATAATGCATGAATTCAAATCAGTATCAAACTTGAACAGTTAGCCTTTTCCTTATCAAGCCAATAATCAAATAGTGGTAGGATATAATTTGTTCATGCATTTGTGGCGAAAACTAAACTTGTTAATTATTCTTCTCTGAGGAAGTTATGTGTACCTGTCTTGACTAATCTTTTAAAGGCCAATTTTCGCTGCACAGTCATGACTAGCAAATCACAACTACACATGGGGCCTGATGTCCTAACTGCACCCCATATTCGGGGGATATATGCTTTGAAAATAGCCTGGTTCTAATTTATTAGTTGCACAGCAAAAATGTAGATCTGATGGCTATTGATAACATGATGACAATTTTTTGGATGTCGTTGTTGATGTGTGCTTTGGAAAATGACCTTAATAATACTGCAAAGACCTTGGTTTATCCTCTGTTGTCCCCTTGCAGGCGTTGTGTGTGGATCATAGATGGACTCCACACACAGATTTTCATTTATGCAGCCAGATCTACCAAAACTACATAGAATGTGAAACCCAAGAACTGTTTCATGCTGATGTCGACAGCAAATTAGAAATGTCAGAAATCAATGGCTATCTTCATCGCTCTGTCACAGGAAATGAATATGTCAGAATATAGAGCACTGATAGCCAGTTTCTGATGACAGCTAATTATTCGCGTCCATTATTGCTTGTCATTTCTACACTACCAAAGTCCTCGTGAAATATTGACTGCATTAGAAAGATTGCACAACTGCCAGGGTATGAGACCGTCAATTTAAAAAAAAAATGTTGGTTGGGTTAGGCATAACCCTTACATACCCACCAAAATACCCTATTCTCAAAACTTTTTATTGGCCTATCTGTCAATTTCTTTTCTCTCTCTCTCCCAAATTTCATGCTAAAATCATAGCTATTTTCCTGTAAATTTGAGTGACCTCTATTAAAAAATTACTTTCCAATCTGCCTTCATAATTTTCTGAGGTAGGGTCAGGTTATGCCAAAATATGCTCGCCCAAAAGGCCGACGTATTCAGAATTTGCCATGGTTGGCAATCCGCAATGCTAAGGCCAATGTCACAGCCAAAGCATATTGTTTCCGTAAGGTTGGTATTTCTTGACAAATGTTGCCTTCAAAAGTTTCCAGAATTTCAAGGCCTTATCACATACTGAATGTGTATAACCTGTAGATATGAATTGCAATGGTGGAAAATGTTTGTACTGGAATGTGCAGAGAACAGCATGGAGTAATACTACATTAACAGGCCAATCTCCTCGCAGTCCAACAAAGGCATCTTATCATTCTTATCGGAGTTTGCTCATGTGGAAGACATCACTAGTCACACATGATCCTAAATATTTGTAACTATGCCAACTGGTTGTTGTGCGCTTTGTTTGTGTGTGTGTTTTTTTCTTTGCTTTCTTTTCTCCTTTCTCTTGTGTGTATACATGTCTGTGTGTCCTTTTTTCTTCATTTTTTTCTCGTAGAGAATACCCTTCCGAATTCTCCCTCCTTCTGATGTTTTCCATCTCTGTTTACCGACAGAGTTTGAGGACAAAGCCTGGCAGAATTCACCCATGGAGAAATAGACCCTTCTTTTAAATGCAGTTATACATCCATGAACGGTGGTTGGTGGGCACAGGTTCCTGTTGCTTCAATGCATTTTGCTGAGAAGCAACAGGAACTTGATAATGTGATGTCAAGCACTGTAATATCACTTGTCTTTATTGCACCATGCATGTGAGTGTCCTGTCTGTGTCTTGTGCGCTGTCCTCAGTGTTTTATAGGGTGGATGGAGAATTTCTGGTTCCATGCTGCTTCAAAGATTTCGTCTTTGAAGTAGCAGGAACACAACTAGGCTAGGTGGTGCTTAGTCGGTTCGTCTTGATATAGCTGAAATCGACGTTAAATTCTATTCGCTCCCGACGGGCGGTGGTTCTCTCCAGGTATTCCGTCTTCTTCCACCAACCATACTGACGGTCCCCATAATCTGAATGAAACAAACTTGAGTGTGACATAAGCCAAATCCCCCCCTCCCCCTCCCCCTCCAATGTATTCTCAATCTTGATAAGTTATATATCTACATGATTTTGTCAACTTTCTGTTCTAATGAAGAATTATCATCTACTGATTTTATTGTGGGAAATTTCACTTCCTGTGTAAGATGTAAATTCTTGAGTTCCTTCCAAGTGCCTCTGGTACAATATATAACCAGGGCATGTTTCTGATTTGCAAACTACAGGAGACAACATATGGACAAATTTGCATGTGGGAGTTTTTAGGATGGTGATAGGTAATGAAAGAATTTATGAAGGTTCCAGGTGGTCTTCCTGAACAAGACATTTATCATGGTTGACAGGATGATTTTTTCCTGTTCTGGAAATGATTATTGAAGCCTGTCGTTTAGAAAGTGCCATCTTTACAGATATAAATTTGTTTTACTCAATGGACCACTGAGCTGACTGTGTGTGGCTAGATGTTCTGTCATTTTCCCTAACCATGCAGCAATGAAATTTGCTTTCAGAAATTTGAATCCTCCAATCAGATGCCATACCTTGGAGATACATTTAAGTGTACTTGGGTACTTATGCCATTGAGAGAATCCAGGTTACAAACCTCTGGAAAGGAGCCTTAATTACTTTATGTAGTAATTGGCTAGAGCACATCTTGAGAAAAATAAATACCTTAATAGTTACCACCGCAAATGACCCACAACACTACATGTACATGTAGGTAGCCTGGCTTTGTGCTCAAAAAGAAAATTCAGCATACATTTCACACCATTTTATTTTAGATATTAGCAGAATTTGGGTGGAGGAGCAATCAAACTGGCCCACTTTCGTTTTTAGTTGGACAGTTGGTGTTGACATTTTTGAGGGTTAAATGTTATGGAAATATCAAAAAAATAGATCATAAACCATTTTCTTCCCAGTCTGATATAATGGCCAATCAATGTTTACAGGAAGTCCAGTCTGAATTAGAGTTTTGCATGATGGCACCAGTCTACTATTAATTCCGTTACTTGTTATGTATTAGCGTTAAAAATCGGCAAAAATCCAGAAAATTCACAATGCATAAATCCACCTGGCATGTCAATATTTACCTTGTGGGACATTACCAGTGGAAGTCTTGACAGATGTTGACCATGGAAATTTCAAATTGCCGCCACTGACAGCTGATTGGTGCTACAGAATGTCATTCAATTTGTAAACAGGGAGCCTTCTCACCCTTCACTGATCATGTCTCCATCCACCATGCTTTTCCCAAAATGGCCCAAATCAACACCAGGAAGTACAGTTTGAAGCCTCATCTGCAAGTTGAAATATCAGATGTATCAGAAATGCTGAAAAATCGCAGCTCATAAAATCCATAAAGATCTGCTCTCAAATTTCTAAACAATGTAGGTCGTGGCTACTGACCCGGAAGTGATTAATTGTAGTCTGATGCCTGATTCCAAATCAAGATATCCCATGATGCTCTTGGGTATCTGATAATATCTTTGAAAGAAACATTCAGTCCTTGATATCAGCCTATGTAATTGGGCCTTGCAGTGGCATAACCTGAAGTAATGTAGATGGGTACTAATGGGACATCACAATCATGGGTGGTACTCAGACATTAATGGGTGGCATTGACCTGGTCCAGGTTAACATATGTCTGGAGCTGATTTTAAGTGGGCCATCAATTAACAAGTCTGCAGTCCAGCCATAAAAGACTTTAAGATACATTAACTAAGCTAGGCTCCATGTGGACTTGATCAGACTGGAGTAACTGTTTACCTCAATGTACTTCAGGTATCATACCCTACTAATTAGATAGCATCCTAGGCCTTAATGTTAATTTATGTGCATTGTTAGAATATTTGTCTGAGATCTACAGTTAAAAAGCTACATACAAAGTAACTGTGTGGACCACCAGCATTAGATTATGATAAAATATATTTTCTACAATAAGGTGTGAATCATTTTGGTGTAATAATTCTGGTGAAATATAAATATTGTCCAGCCTGTCATGAGTTCTTAAATTGCTTGTCTTACAATAACAGGCATTCAAATATCTCGTTGTGCAAGCTATAATTATAATGCCAATCAATATATTCTTTTGTATTTAGCGAATCAGTAAAGGTTCTACAGGACAGAAACATAACCCTGAACAAACCGGATCTAGCTGGTGGATGTATGGGCAGTAACCACGCAATGCCAATAAGGAGTGGTGAGGAAAAAACATTACCAATCCCATTTGGCCAGTTTTTATTTCCGTTTCCTGGAAAACAATTTTGTCCGATCTGTTTGTATTGGGGTTGTCTGGTGATCGGTTAATCAACCATTATAGTGATAATACTGAACAGAAAGGTCCACTACAGACGGTATGGACAACTATATGTATGCAGGCATGTGTACACGCAGATATCTGTTTGTCTGATGTACTGTGAGATAAGGTCTACATCAGTAGAGACCAGTGGGTCCATCCTTTATTATTAATAGATTATCAAAAAAGTCCCCCCCCCCCTTTGATACATATTATTACAACTCACCAAATTAAACCCAGAAGATATATTTTCTCATTTTAAAAATTTTTTTTGAAGGAGTACTAATCATTTTAAAACCGCGAACTCGCAGAGATAGAATGCCGCCATTGTATCGTATCCAGAAGGCGGATATGACGTAGGGGAAAGGCTTGGAACTCTTCTGTCTGTTCGGGTAATATACGTGAAGCACGAGGTCTTTAGTCGAAATTGAGTGAAATCATGTCGACGAGCGGCAGTTCCGACTCCAGCGGTGAAAGCGATGAGGAAGCTGTGTTTGGTCTTCAGGGCTACCAATTCGAGCCGAAACGCTCAGATACGGAGATCAGAGCTGCCGGGATAGCAGCTCTAAAGCGAGACCGGCTACGAAATGAAGGCAGAAGCCCGCGTGGAAAATTTAGTACGTCATGTACTCCATGTATGGTGTCGGTGCACACGCTGCTCTCATCGACCGCTTACGGGAGAGATCGAGTGTCTTCGCTGTTGGGAGAGCGAACAAAGCCGCGCTCTGGCAAGTAGAAATGAACATGGTATGAACTATTTATTATTTGAAGTAATTCTTGCCAATGTTTACACCGTCAAACTTGCACCTTTACACACGCAGCTTCGTGCTGTCAACATATGTTCTGCCTTCCGCTTACGTCACACTGTTTTACATAGTTTTACTCCTATTGGCTAAAATAAGTCACGTGACAATACAATGGCGCTTTCCTGGAGTTCGGTAAATTTGACGGTATCACAGCATTTGGTTAACTATTTCTGTGTTAAAATAAATTCCAAAAATTTAAAAAAAATACAGTTGAATACCATTTGACTAGCTCTTTCAGTTGAAATATAGCTTTACCATACCCGAACCTTTCCTTTAAATAAAATATATACACTAGTATTGACATTATCCCTGCAGGCATCAGATTTTGTGGCTGCATCTCTTATTTTGTACATACATGTACATGTATAGCTTTTCCAAGCAGCTCCAGCTGAATCATTGCATGGAAAGTGAACAATTTTGCAGCAGATATCAATGAAGAATCTAATGTCTAATTCCTGCATACATTTATTTTTCCAAAATACTGATAAACCAGCAAATAAAACATTCAACAAAGGTAGTGCTCGGTACTTGAATATTTTTTCCTTCAAGGTTGTATCATCCTGTTCCTTTAATTTATCGAGAGAAAGTTTTTCCACTGGGATAACGGATGCAATCCAGCATTTTCGATATGGAATGAACAATAGATTGACTTTGTGCAGTGAGGTGTGACCCGCTATGAGTGAATTCCTGGCTAATAGATTCTCCAGTTTTCCCTATGCTATAACATGGGGGCATGTTTTTATTCAGTGATAACTGGTATAAATTCAGGAAATGTTCATCCAATTACCCTTCTGTTTGAAGAGTATGTATACATGTATTCTGCTTATCTTAAAGAGGTAGTAGTGTCATTTAAAAAATATTCAGCAAATAACATATTTCGATAAAAGTTATTTAGTAGTTGATCAACTATGGTGAACGTTTAACCTCATTTTTTAATATCACAGGCATTGAAATCAGACTTCTAACATTCTCTGAAAAATTTGACAGCACCTGCATTTGGCTCCAGTGCCTGAGATTATGTCACAAAACGCATTGGCATTCCGAGCATGATGCTTTGCATCGTCATACTCGATCTTAGAACTTTTATTACACTATGGCGCCTTCTAATGTGACGTCATGGACACAAGGGCATCTTATCCAATCTCATCTCAGTCATTTCCAATTTTGATGTTGTTCACTTGACTGAATTGTTACAATATTGGTCCCTATAAGAAATACAAGACTTCACGACTTGAAAATCTTTTGGCAAATGTTACAAGTGATCATGCCGTTCAGTTTACCCAAACAATTAAAATCATGCTATTACCTCTTTAATGAATGTTTTGGCGACAATATGTCTGATATTGCTCAGGCCTTGCATTCTAGAAATAAGACGGGGCTGATCAATAGGCCCCGTCTTGCAGGGTGACGGGGCTGATTTTTGGCCATCGGGGCTGATTTCAAATTTCACCACATGACAATGTATTATTGGTCATATATCAATCAAACCTTTGTTTGGAAATAAATTTTATTTTGATGTCCAGTAGCCTACTCCTGTCCCATATACAATGCTCTACAAATTATTCTTGATTGTACAACATTCCCACCCACTTTAACATATTCTCCCAGGACATATCGCCCCCCCCTTTCACCCTCATAACATATATTCCCCCATATTTTCATATATTCAAAAGATCTTATAAGTACCGGTATCACCAAAAAAATAGAGGAATAAAAGAAAAACCCTCCATGTTGGTATTTTATCTTTACTGGATCCAGCAAATCTTAATATTTCAACGACTTCTGCTGAAACCAGTTATTGTAGCCTACTGATATTGTAGAAATAAGAATTGCCAATAATGTGTTTTGACTGCTGTTTTCAATTACCACTAAAACGAGTATCGTTTTAATTTATTAACTTGATATGCAAAACAATATATTCCAAGGATTTCCCCTCAGGAATGATAAAATTTCACTGTAAAATTTCAAGGATTTTTAGTGAAAAATACAAAATTCCATGTGGAATTCCAGTGCCTTCCATAGGGGGAGTGCACATATTTTCTGGAAAAGCCAGAAGAAAAAAATTGACAACTGGGGTTTTGTCCGCTGGTGTTTTGTCCGCTGGTGTTTTGTCCACTGGGGTTTTGTCCGTATCCCATAAAATGAAATGGGAAATTAATTTGAACATCATGGAGATCTGTACCAGCGCCTATCTAATTCGAGCAATTTGAGAAACGAGACTGGATCGTACAACGATTTGAACACGCCATTTCTAAAAAAACGAAGAATTATTACTTGCTTGAATCTTGGGGGTTCATTGCAATGCATTCATTATAAAACAGTCGGGAAATTTTGGATTTTTTAGCTGAGAAATGGTACCGGTCGGTTAGACTTTGACGGCGACTTGGACTGTGTCGTCACCGATTTCGCTGAAAACGAAACCACGTGCAAATTACCGTGTCCACGAAACACTGCTTCAACAAACACCATTTCAAGCCATAAAATCAGTTGATTTCTTTCGAAGTTGATGGAGAATATGTTTAAAATTGTCCTGATAAACATGATCAGGTCGACTGAACCGTAATCACGTTGCTGATTTCTCGATTCCCGACCTAGAAGTAGGTGCTTTATTTGCTGAAAAGATCGTCAACCGGCCGCCATGCCATGCTGCTCTACAGTCACGTCACACTTTACGGTATGCTGACAGTAGTCGCGCCACTTTATGGTTGTTGTTGTTGTAAAATGCAGCCTTCGTAGTGATTTCGTTGGAATTTGCTGATAAAATTATTAGACTCGCACGATTTATTTAGACTCGGTCGGGTATTTAAACCGGAAAATAGACATATTTTCTTTCTTGGCCCAAGCACAAGTCGTCAAGACAGAAGACACAGTACTAGGATTAGATTTATTCCATGAAGATATGGGAATATACTCAATGGACTGATTTGACGGGGCCGATGAATAATCCCCGTGAAAAGTGCTCACGGGGTCGATCACGGGGCCGGGGCCGATCGGCCCCGTCAAAATGCAAGGCCTGATTGCTAGAGAAAATTATTTCCCCATGTTGAGGTATAGGAAGAAACGTTAATGATATACTCAGAAATACTTGGATGAAGCTCACAGTGGGGCGCCCCACTGCGCAATGTCAGAATATTCATATTGGACAGCCCCGTGGGGCTCACGTGGTTGACCTGGGGTTTCAATGTGGACACCCCAGCTTCCGGGGCATCAGTGGGGTTCCCAGGTGTGAAAATGAATCGGACCCCAAGGGTGGGTGTAAAGAGGAATAGCACCATACCCATGGGGTTCCTGGGTGTGAAAAGTAATAGAACCCAACATCGTGAAATGAATGAAATATATTTGAAAGCAGCATTAAATCATATTCATTCACTCACTCTTCATATTGGAAAATCGTGATTCGTGCTGATGATTTAAATAGTTTGTTACACAGCAACAGACATTGCTTACTAGTCCAGCATGAGAGGAGATCAATATACGTGTTTATAAAGAACAAATCTACATAAATATACATATCTATATCCATCTCGTTATGACTGCCTGTATACATATATACAAAAGAAGCGCTCTGGCTTCAGCTGCGACGAGATCGATCAGTAGATCGGTCCTGAATGATTAGCCTATTGCATAAATACGTAGACAACGGGACAGTAAATCTCGACAAATATTTCCCTCGCTAATGGATAAACGAAGCGATCAATATGCCTCAGTGGAACGTCTTTCATAGCGGCGCACAGAAGTAAACGGGGGTGGACTATCCGATCAGATAATTCACTTGTTGGATGTACAGTCGGGTTGTTGTTGAATTGCTCACTGGTAGTGGGAGTGGAAGTGAGTAATTATGCTGTGGTTACTGTCATGTATGGTCTCTCACCCTGACCTGTTCTGTGCAGATACAATAGATGATCAATTGTGTGATCATTCAATCATGGGTACATATATTAATGAGATCTCATTAATTGTTATGAAGTGCTGGCTACCTTGCTTTTATCTGATTTATTGTATTCATGTGCCTCCATTCTGCAGTTTATGATATATAGTTAATGCTGCAATTTTAGACGTGCAACAAATGGACACTGCCAAGGTCTTGCACAAAATGCCATTTTGTCAGGAACAAAATAAAATTTCTGGTACGGTACATGTACATTGTAATTCCAACTATCAACACAACAAAACATTGAATCACCAGGACGGAAAATGTGTGGCACAAATGAACCACACTACCAGTAGATTCCTTTGCCGTAAAGCAACCGGCACTACCATTTGGGACCACATGATCCGTTTGCAGATTTAAACGATTGCAACGCCAGCTTGCTTTGGTTGGTGCAAGTCCACGAAATTAGGTGCATTTGCCTGACACTGTCAGAAATGAATAAACTGAGCGATTATTAAATAAACTGGACATTATTTACTGTGAATGTTGAAGTAACAAATATCTATCAAATGTATTTATTTGTTTAATAAAACTCAGAACACTTACTGCTTGAAAGTGGAATCTGCAGTGACATCATTTTTTGTGGCCTCCTTTTCAACAGATTGAGCATGATTCCAAGTATCAGACACTAACGATCTGTACTCTGAGCACTAACTGTTTGAACTTACATACAGATGAAGAGATTGGCTGGATTTTCTCCCAATTTTCTTCAAAGGCCAATGAAAAGCCCAGATTTATTTTTGAAAATTTGAATTGACCAATCAAATGCTTTAAAATGTGAAGATATCCCATGATGCACTGGTGTTGCTGTGAAACTGCATTGCTTGGTACTGGACATATTGGCAACTTTAACACTCAGATAATATGTTCAGGCTGGGACATGATACATGAATGTGAAAATTCATACATATAAGATTATTATTTATAAATAACTTTCCACTGAACACAGCTCTGATTGCCCATACAGCATTTTGTTCGATCATCTGACAATTATCTGAGTAAATCTACATACATGTATGATCTCGATTATGAAATAATAATGAGAGTATGGTTACCATGGCAACGCATCAATATGTGTTATATAATGCTCTGGTAATGAGTCAAAAAGTGATGGTAATAATTCCCTTGCCACAATATAATACAGATTTCATAGTTGATATGATGGAGTTGTAACATTTGGTGCTGTACAATCTGCATCCATGGGATCATTTATGGTTGAGTACAATCTGCATCCATGGGATCATTTATGGTTGAGTACAATCTGCATCCATGGGATCATTTATGGTTGAGAAGCTTTGAGAATGAATCTCTCCATTATTTATGGGAGTAGGTTGGTGAATAGATAGAGATGATTAAGAGAAATAGAGGGAAGACTGGGGACCTGATCAAGGTTAGATAATATGGACGTATATGTAAAGAAGATATAATGCGGAATTACCGATGGCTATGCGTCATTGGCATGAGGGAGTATGTGTAGGGCGGTGTGGGGGAACGCGTGGCACGGCATACTCTGTATGGGACCGGATCAAAATTAGATGATATGGATACAGATGTAAAGAAGATATAATGGGGAATTACCGATGGCTATGCGTCATTGGTAGGAGGGAGCATGTGTAGGGCGGTGTGGGGGAACGGGTTGCACGGCATACTCTGTATGACCTGTGCCCATTGTAATACGATGGAGTGCCCAATCAAACCAAACCAAACCAAACCAGATCACGATCATTTTTCAAAGTACAGCTGTTGTAGAGAGAGCGTCAGGGGCCATTCAAGTGTTACGTACACCTCCCAAACGCAAAATTTAACCCAGTGTACATAGGAAAAAAGTCCTGAATTTTAGAGCCCCCCTTCCTCCACTTGCTGCATATATAATACTTAAATAAGCTTACCCCCTTATCACTCCTCTCCCCATAATACTCTTGGCTGGTACCATTAGCAATAGAGTGCTCATCACTCCCGTGTCACTGCTTTATGTTTGTTTGGAGGAGACAGTCAGGAGAGTGATATCGATAACTCTTTCTGGTGAAGAATAAATTCATAATGCTCCTAAAAACAGGAAGTCCTGAATATGACATTCTCAAGTTTTGACTTTTTCCACCATCCAAGATTACATTCATGTGCATGGCACTTTTATTGGACACTGATTGGCTGGATTTTCCTCCTATCCTTCATGAGCCAATGAAAATGCTGGATTTCATTTTGAAAATTTGAACTGACCGAATATAGTCATGACCTTTTATGAAGGAGCAGTGTAGAATTCTAATTTAGATAATTATTTTATGTAAATTAATGGATCTTGGTTCGCGATCTATTAATGAATATTTACTGTGTAATTCACTTGTTCTTTCTTTTTTGTTTTTCACAGAATCCTAGGACAATGGATTTATGACATAGGCTGTGATTACTTAGAACTAGACCTGCTAGAGCTCTTTGCTGAGAGGAGGTACGTGTAGTCTGTGTATGGTGTACATATATCAGAGACATCATGACAAAAGCCAAAGTCTACGAACAAGTGAACTTCAATGGGCAGACTGGGAAGGAGAACAAAAATGTGGGAGCTAACCTGAGCGGCCCCCTGGGGGCGACCCCTGTAAGGTCAAACATTCAAGGTGATGGTGACCTTGAAGAAGATCCGGATAATAAGTGTGGATGGGGTCGGATCAAACCGGAATCATGTCAGAAGTTTCGTAATGCCAAATGGATGTTATTCTGGTTATGCTGGGCTGGAGCGATTCAGGTAAGCTTTATTTCAAAACTATTCTATACTATTTCTATATAAATACCTGGAATTTATGAAATATGGTGTCAGGCATCATCTGGACCAAACTCAATAGGGGCATAATTCTGGTTCTTTAATAAAGTCTTGTGTTTCAAATCTTCTATTGCGCATTTCGAGGCATGTGTTGTGCAGTTATCTTTGAAATTTGGAATTTTCATGGGCATTGCAGATTTTAACTCTCTAAATTACTAATCCCCAAATTGATGTCAGTCCTGTGTATCCTGGAACATTCCGTGTTTTCAAGATCGGATCTTGAACATGGAAATGTTCGCCAACTGACATGTTCAGCAATTTCTAGTTGGTCAGTCCAAAAATCTGACATGCATTTATTGTATTTACTGAAGCAACTGTGCTGGCTTAACCCATTGACTTGGTCATCAATTTGTGCTGTAGTAAGTTGTCAGATCTCACCATTTGTCACATTCTGAATGTATAAAAACTGATTCAGACATGTGATTGGATGATTTAATAGTACTGATGGTTTCTCAAGGGGAGGCCTGCACGGTAGGATCAGAAGATGAACCGGAGGTGCTAGTTCTGACAGTTGATTGGTTGATCAAATTTACTGAAATTTACTCAGCCTATTAGGCTGTGGGGGCTACTGAAACTTGATGAACTATAACACACAAAAAAGAAAAAAAAAGAAAGAAACAGAATGTGTTAGATTTCAGCTACATTTACTGTCAAATTGATTTGGGTGGGGATGATCAAGTTATTCACAGAGATTTCTATAAGGAGATCGAAAATCATGGAGTTTGATTGAGGCTTAAATTGTAGCTGAACTAATCCTGAATCAAGCAACAGTGAACGTTAATCAGATCTGGGATAACGGACTCTCTGAAATGGAGGTAAAAAAGATCGTTTTGCTAAAGTCAATATGTATAATATAAAAAATGTTAGCTTGACATACATGTACATCTGAATTTGATGGTATTAAAATAATAAATTGCTTTGTATCTAATTTGAATACTGGTACACAACTTATTTTGTTGCCTAATTATGCTTTTACTATCTTTTCTACCTCCATTTTAAAAAAGGCAGTTATCCCTAAAGGTTACCTTTTAATGGTTATCATTATGTCTATGGTAGAATAGATATTGCAAGGGCATTGTTTGGGGTTCATTGGATTCGGAACGACCCCCCCCTCAGCTCCAAACCATATGTTATTATCCTATATTGGACAGTACAGTCCTGGGCTCTCTAATAAGTAAGCATAGGAAACGACCCCCTATTAAGAAATACTGGTGAGGCCCATGGTTTCCCTATCTCATTATGACCATGCATGTGCTACATATAATTCCACTTGAGGTAAAGTGATGAATGCATACACATGTTTATTCAAACACTTTCTGCCAGTATTTATAATAAATTGTGATTGGTCATGATAAATGTTATCCCAGCTGGGCTACTAAATTATGATGTATTTATTCAGCTGATGGCTATGTTGCTGATATGATATTGATGGTTCTACATGCCCCTGTTGTGTCCCAGCAGTAAACAAGGTCAATTGACTTTGGATTCTGGGGCTGCTACAATGTAAAGCTTAGCTGGAAGGTTTTGGGAGAAATTGCAGTGGAATTTTCGTCTGATCTGCAAAAGTTTTAATTTGCTATACATTTGATGGAGTGGGAATAAGAGGATCCCATATAACTTGATCATGGGATGAAAATTCCCACTTGAGAGAAGGAAAATACATCCCAACCACGCCACCATATAATTTATATCATTACCGGTATATTAATCTCCACAGGCTGGCCAATTAAATTCCTGGAATTCTGTTTAAAAATTTTGTTGAGCAATCCAATGGTTTAATTCTGGACAATACCCCTGCTGTTTCTGTAAAACTCCATAATAACTTTGATACAAAATACATGTATTCATTCACTCAGTTTATACAAACTGATTTACTGATATAGGACCCTACACTTGTGGTTTCCGGGTGTGAAAAGGAATAGGAATCAAACGTGACTGAAATAGTGTTGAAAGCGACGTTAAATCATATTCACTCACTCAATCACTGATCTACCACAAGACCCTCATAATCCCAAGACATGGTTCATTTATCAAATATTGTTTTGACTTAAGAGATGTCCCCATGCTGTTTCCTTTTAGACTTGAGAGACATAAACTGGGCCTTCATCCCAATATACCAAGATCCCATGAATGGTGCATGTTGTCCAAAATGCCATCCGTTCATTGGCTGATATTTTAAATGGACAGTTCCAGTAATAACTGTACAGTCCTAATCTGGTTGCAGGGTCTGATATGGAGGTACGGAGTATAGAAACCTGCATTATGGAGGATAGAGACCCTCAGCACACATTCATCAATATATTCACATACATACAACGCAGAGGCTCAGCAGCAAGATGATAGATCAAGGGCTGGTTGGCCCGGTGTCAGGGTTATGTGACTGGGTCATTGTGATATGACTGAAAAATTGTCAACGATGTTAAATTCCTACTCACTCACTCACACACACATTAAGAAATAAAATACAGTTCGCATGTAAGGGAGACGATCAAGTATGAGGATGATTGAAGGTGGCTATACAAAGTTAGACAAGTTGTAGAATTATTCAAGTTCAGAAAAGTACATCTTCAACGTGTTATTCAAGTTCAGAAATGTACATCTTCAACGTGTTATTTTCTTGTTTCGGGTTATCGCTCTGTTTGAAACTCTTCCTGAAGGTGACTATACAAAGTTAGACAAGTTGTAGAATTATTCAAGTTCAGAAAAGTACATCTTCAATGTGTTATTTCTTGTTTCGTCTTATCGCTCTGTTTGAAACTCTTTCTGCTGACCAATTAAAGGAGTTTGTATTTTGAAAAAAAAAAAACCGAATTAACCAATCCAAAAATATGATCTTATTTGAAAATATGCATTGTCTTCTGAAAGGATGGGACCTGTTAAAATCTCGTTGGTTGATCTATATCGTTTGAAAGAGAGAAGGACCGGCAACGATTTGGTGTAAGACTCACGAAATATAATTGACAAAAGATCTGCTGCAAGTTGTATTGTCAGTCTCTTGTCCAGGATATTACCTGCTCAATGGGAGGTCTTACACCAAAGCCTTGCCGAAGGACCAGTATAGCATTCCAGCTAAGATAGGCATGGATTACTGGAGGTTGTAGCTTTTGAGTAGGAAATGTTTTCATCTGAAGCCTTACCAACAGCGCTGTTTTCTTTGGCAAGAACTCGTTAACAAGAAGGATATTTCCTTTGACGAGCTAATGCCAGATCTACTGTACTTGCTTTTGTGACAGGAAGTATTGTTTTGTATTTCTGTTTTGACAGAATTCTTCTAATGTATTTTGTAAGAAAATATAACTCCAACTCAAAGGATGTTTTAAGGGATAGAGTAGCTTATGGCAAAACCAGTTGATGGCTTTGAGTGGCATTTACGAGAACATAAAAACATACACATTGGTGAGGAACTTACATATATTGCTTGATACGGGCATGTATTAGAGAACTAAAGTAGCGAAGCAGACAATTTTAGAGAGCATTTTCTATGCCATGCAGATTCTAGGTGATAAGATATCATCCAGTGTTATAAAGTGGGAAACCTCTATGATCTTGGAAGATAAGGTGTGCAACCCAAACATATGAAGTTGTCTTCTCGAGTGATCTGTTTCGTTGGTGTTGAAAGAACACTTTGACTGCATATAAGAAATATAAGTGGTAAAGATGTACTGATATTGGCAGCATAATTGTTTGACAGACGTACTACGCTCGAGATGATGGTCAAAGTGGAAACACTTGTAGCGAATGATAGACAGATGAATGGCTGTGATTGGCTGTGAGTATCAGGGGATGTTGCACATGTTAGGACACTCAAGCCTGCTTCTTTACAGATGTTAATAACTACATGTAATATCATATCAGCGGGCAGCTGTTAGCGATGTGATCTCCCATATGGTTATGTACACAGTGTACAAGCACCCCTGCCTGGAGAGCACATACTGGCATAACTGGGAATAGGATCCAGGCTAATTTCATCATATCTGCTCTGCGGTTTGGCATCATTCCAGTGCTGTGGTTACCATTGCATGATGTACTGTTGAGAATCTCTGTTTTGTCGTTTTCTGACGTGTATATTTAGTATTATGAGAATTCTAAGATTCCTCACATTCTTTTTGCCTTGGTTTATCAACCATTCAATGATTGGACAAATTTCTACCAATTCCTCCATAAACCAATCAAATTTACCAAATTGCTTTCAAAAATTTGAATCAACCAACCACACTGGAACTTCCCAAGATGCAAATTTGCAGTGTCTGGTATTGTTGTCGAATCTTTTCTACATTTTGTCATTGAAACCTTGAAAAGCTCCAAAAATTCCGCCTTGCTCCCTTTAGCCTTGCTCCCTTTAATATCTCAACTATGTGATTAAAGATTGATGAAAATATGTGTATTTAGGAAGGTGTGGACTAGTTAAATATACTATATAATATTCACCAATTTTCACCTGATCACCATGACGTTGTATTTAATTTACTGGCTTATGGTAATCCCTCTAATAATTGAGTAGCCATATTAAAGTTCAATTTTGGGGACAAAATTCAATTGGTGGTTCTAATAAATTTGCTTACATATGTACCCACTAAAATTCTTTGAAATAACCAAGGCACAATGGATTAGTCAGGATTGTGAACCATTTTATCAACTTCCTGTTCTAGTAAATTTGACCACCTCCAGATTTTATGTTGGGAAATTTCACTTCCTGTGATTGAATTATAGGATTATCATATTCTGTTTTATCCCCTTTATAGAAACAATTTTGTGAGGCTTCTATATAGACCTATTCAGTCTCAGCAACTTTTAGATTAACATCGTTGATGTGTTTTATGAAGTCAATTCGGCATGCATGGTATGTTAGGCGACACCAGTTTTATTTTTTGTTTCACAAGGCCTTTTGTGTTTTATTTGTTGGTTCACGGATTTGAGTGATGAAAAAACCAGGTCGACAGGAGAGAAAAAAACCCCAAAAAAACCCACACACACACAAAATAACTTCGATACAGCCGAGTACAGTTGTAACACTATGGGTGTACATGTATAATATCATGTAGAAGCCACAGAAAAAAAATATATGCGCTTTGTGGTATGTTCAATGAAAGGACATGGATGTCTTCAAAGTGGTTTGACAAGATGAGACGCCTCTGGTTTTGCTGTCTTTTTTCAACATCCTCTCAAAAGAAAACTTTTGATGACCAGAGTTTGTGAAGTTGTATTTAGTACTGACCAGAGTTTCTGAACTTGTAAATAATTATTGGTCCAAGGGTCATAATTGGTGGCATGTTGTATCTGCAAGATATCTGTATTTACTGAGAGTTAAAAAGTATTCAGCACTTTTCCTATTGACTAATTGTACAAAAGTTTCGAACATTTATTTATAAAAATGGACGTCCTTTCGGCTGTGAAAAATACATACAAGATTCGGCATCAACAACATGCTACCACCCATGGCCCTTAAATCACGAAATATAGGCCCCCTATATTGGGGTTACGAAAAGCGAATGTATGAAGATCGTGACCTTTCATTCGGGAGGGCATCTCTTCTCTTCGCCATATCCATCATAATGGAACAGCTCGCCTGGGTCTGGCGTCCTTGTCAGATAGGATAACTTGAAGGAATTTACTCCGAAACGAGTGCAACACTGACATCGGGGTAGACCGGTCACATTCAGAGACGGCACCATCTTCATGTTTTGACGACTTCATGGAGGAAACCGTGTCAGCCGACGTAATACATTTGCAGACGATGTCCCCAACAGTATCATTTACATTGCTGAAAAGATCTAGTCTTGACTTCTGCCCCTTTCTTTACGACGACAGATGTACAAACTGTCCGACATTCCCGCCATTTTGTGACGGCGCGCCACAAGAACTTTGCAGAATTATCTCCCTTGAAAGGTCCAAGATGGATGCGCGATGTCTACAGATACCTCGTGTCTAAAGTTTCACTCTTCGACAGTATATATGTTTGTATACCTCAGCCTTCCCACTGAGTCATCCTGTCGAGAATTGTGATTTTTTTTTATCAGAGGATGTAAAAATAAGGTCAGTAGCAAATTTGTACGTCTGCGGAAATAAAAAAGGACAAAATCGTGATGATTTTTTTTTCCACTTTTCAGAAAAAGTGGGTCGGCGGATCCGTGAACCAACAAATAAAAAACGAAAGGCCCAAGCAGTTTGTTTTTAAGATTGAAGGCGACAATGAAAATAAAACTGGACATTTGAAGTTTGTCCCTTTCTTTCTGCAGGTAGATGAGTTTCTGCTCACCTGGCCCTGTCCATAGTGTCAAAATAGTATGGCCTCCAAATCTTGAAAAAAAAACAAAAACAAAAACAAAAAAATACCCACCAGTGAAACAAGAAATAAAACTGATGTAGCCTTAATGTTAAATAAATCTCTATCATGATAAGACAAAACAGATCATATTGGCAGTTTCTCTAGTGCTTGGATGGTGAGATACGAATCTTCATCAGAATTCACCATTTTGGCCAAGTTTGTAACTCTGATAAGATGTTCATAGAGATTCGGGAAGTAATTTGTTTGAACCCTAGATGAACCATCTGATGGTGGGCATGTCTGTGGTCGGTCTTATCAGAAAGCGCGTGACTTTATTAGCATTGAAATTGGGTGTTAGCAGATGGTGCATCTATTGGCTAGAGATGTAATTGTGCCAGATTTGGTCACTGATGTTCTTTGGACGTTAGTAAAACCTTTGACTGAGGCCATGGATCAATCGTGAAACCAGCGAATATCTGTCTGCTTGATGGCGGAAATATATTGCATCAAGATGTAACTGAATTCGGCTTTCAAGCTGCTACTGACAGTGTTTACATTACGAGGAGTTGGATGTTGGTGTTTGCTTTCTATGATGGAAAATCTGTTAAGAAGCTCTCATATTTGGGCTCAAGCTGCTAGGGGATATAATCTCATCCACTGTCTGTTTGTTTGTCTGTCCATCATGCATGCATCGGAAGATATTTGAATTGAAGCTCGATCAACATGAAAACTGTCTTGAGAAAATCTGCTTTCCCGGTTTGAGTATCCTACCTGTAACTGTATCACTGATCCTGATTAGTGAAAACTTATCAAGATGACTATTTTGTATATCGTTATAGAATCTTAGATCCTCCAATGATAGGTCACATTCACTGACCCCAGCTCATGAATAATCATTGTTCTAAGCAGACCAATCAGATGTTTTGATTATTCAGAGTCTGTTGAAGCAGCAGTATGATTGGTCAAGTACTCGAGTCATTGGATAAGATCTTCTACCTCAGGATTTCTCGTCTCTTCCCTTACTCCCATTAATCAGATTTCCTGACTCGGCTATTCATCAGTTTCACGGACCTCTCAGGCATTGGATGAGATTTTCAGTCTGGGAACCTATAAGATCCAACACTGACAGACATATATACCAAGGAGGAGCATTGACAGCATTTGAATTATGAAAATGGGAAACCTTATTTGGTGAAAATCGTAATAATTCCTCTCCTGTCTGTGTGATGTTTAGGCCTACTGTTTGTGTTTGTGATACAATGTATTCAATGGTGCCATTGTACTATTAAACTGTCAGCCCCTCAGAGAATTTGTCGTAAGAGGTGGCAAATAGATTTCGATCCACAATTGACTCTGTCAAAAAGACCTTGATTTCTCCTCGCTATTTTACTCAACATAGTTTGCTTTTCCTCTGTCAAGGGCAAGTTGGTGACCATATTTTCAATGGTGACTTCCCCTCGCCCCGCCCCCCACCATCAAACCCACCATACATCAAGACCTGTGTCTATACCGGTAACATACCCAGATTGACATAGAACATAATCGGATTTCGTCTGACAAATAATCCGGTTTTTCCAACTCCCCTTATTGATCTTGCCCTGTGGCTCACTGATACTTATTTCCCTGAAAACCCTGCACTCTATTTTATTGATGTGGTGCAATCTATCCTGTAGGCCTACATGTACTTACACATGTGCAGCACAGAGTTGAACTAGATGATTTGAACTAGACAACTGATGGCTCGAGTTTTCAAAGTAGAAGATGGGATATGTGTTGGAGTGATTAGTTTGAATCAAGCCACTCCCACTCTCTAGCATTATTCTCATAGTTCGATGAATCAGTAAATATTTATTTGCCATGTTGGGCTTGTCAAAATGACCTTGGGTGAATTTACTGAAATATATGGGGACTTCTTGACTGAATCTACGTTGTAGTATAATAAACTCCCCCTGTTACTGCTGGTTTCGACAGTTTCAGTCTAGTATTGATACTGTGTAGACAGGTACAGGCATTCTCACGATGCGATTTGTAGTAACAACTCGACGGGGGAATCCCCCAATTTGTAGCATGCATCTAATCGCATGAAATAGGACCGGTTCTAGTTCATACAACTTGTAGCATGCGACTAAAATTGCACGAGTGTTCTCACGATGCAAACAAGTTGTATGCTACAAGTTGTTACTACAAATCGCACCGTGAAAATGGGCCTTTAATCATCAGCGAGATTCTCAGCAGAGCCAGTATATTTTGGTTGGTTGTTTCACAATGCGAAAAATATATATGAACATGTATGAATATTCCTAGTTGTGATGCTTAGAAGCATTGGTATATGCATAATGGTTTCATTTTTATCTCGCCTTACGAAGTAAAGGGGAGATATTGTGAGAGGGGGAAAGAGGATGTCGTCGTCGGTGTCGGTGTCCCCTGCCTGGAAATGAATGGGTTTTTGGTTTAGCAAGTTAAAAAAAAATCTAGAATAATTAGAAAAAATATAAAAAAAATATAAAAAATATGGGGGGTGGGTATGCCACCTGGGGGTACTACCCCTGGGGTACTCTAATGTGAAAATCCCTATGAATGAGTTTTGCGTTTAGCTGAAGTGCACATGTACATCTGTACTTGGAAAGTTTCTTGCAGTTGTCAGCTGTCATTGGATGATTATAAAACTTGGTACACATGTTTCTTATGATTAGAGGATGTACCTGTGCTATTTTTGAGAAGAAATATTAATTTTTCTCAAAATTATGGCAAATGAAGAGTTTTCTGTTTAGGTAAATTGTATATACAGGCCTCTACATGTATACATATACATCTACATGGTAACTTTGCTCCAGTTGTCAGCTGTCATTGGATGATTATGAAACTTGGTACACATGTTTCTTATGATTAGAGGATGTACCTGTGCTATTTTTGACAAGAAATATTAATTTTTCTCCAAATTATGGTAAATGAAGAGTTTTCTGTTTAGGTAAATTGTACATATACATGTCCATGGTAAGTTTGCTCCAGTTGTCAGCTGTCATTGGATGATTATGAAACTTGGTACACATGTTTCTTATGATAAGAGGATGTACCTGTGCTATTTTTGAGAAGAAATATTAATTTTTCTAAAAATTATGGCAAATGAAGAGTTTTCTGTTTAGGTAAATTGTACATGTAGGCCTCTACATGTATACATATACATCTACATGGTAAGTTTGCTCCAGTTGTCATCTGTCATTGGATGATTATGAAACTTGGTACACATGTTTCTTATGATTAGAGGATGTGCCTGTGCTATTTTTGACAAGAAATATTAATTTTTCTCCAAATTATGGCAAATGAAGAGTTTTCTGTTTAGGTAAATTGTACATGTAGGCCTCTACATGTATACATATACATGTACATGATAAGTTTGCTGCAGTTGTCAGCTCTCATTGGATGATTACGAAACTTGGTACAAATGTTTCTTATGATTGGAGGATTTATTTGTACTATTTTTGAGATGAAATATTAATTTTTCTCCAAATTATGGCAACTGATTGAGTTTTGCGTTTAGCCGAAGTGCACATACATCTGTACACCACAGTTTGCTGCAGTTGTCAGCTGTCATTGAATGATTATGAAACTTGGTACACATGTTTCTTATGATTAAAAGATGTACCTGTGATACCATCCATACCATCACTACCATCCATACCATCACTACCATTCCTACCATCACTACCATCCATACCATCACTACCATCCATACCATCCCTACCATCACTACCATCCATAC
>JAVTVY010055484.1:0-31864 GCA_036873755.1 Hanleya hanleyi
CACAGTGCTGTTAGAATGATTGGGAGAGATCTATGAGAGTGAGCATAACTCTCCTCAGACACAATGCTGTTAGAATGATTGGGAGTGATCTATGAGAGTGAGCATAACTTTCCTCAGACACAGTGTTGTTAGAGTGATTGGGAGAGATCTATGAGAGTGAGCATAACTCTCCTCAGACACAGGGTTGTTAGAATGATTGGGAGTGATCTATGAGAGTGAGCATAACTCTCCTCAGACACAGTGCTGTTAGAATGATTGGGAGTGATCTATGAGAGTGAGCATAACTCTCCTCAGACACATGGCTGTTAGAATGATTGGGAGTGATCTATGAGGGTGAGCATAACTCTCCTCAGACACAGGGTTGTTAGAATGATTGGGAGTGATCTATGAGAGTGAGCATAACTCTCCTCAGACACAGGGTTGTTAGAGTGATTGAGAGAGATCTATGAGAGTAAGCATAACTCTCCTCAGACACAGTGCTGTTAGAATGATTGGGAGTGATCTATGAGAGTGAGCATAACTCTCCTCAGACACAGGGTTGTTAGAATGATTGGGAGTGATCTATGAGAGTGAGCATAACTCTCCTCAGACACAGTGCTGTTAGAATCATTGGGAGTGATCTATGAGAGTGAGAATAACTCTCCTCAGATACAGGGTTGTTAGAATGAATGGGAGAGATCTAGGAGAGTGAGCATAACTCTCCTCAGACACAGTGCTGTTAGAATGATTGGGTGTGATCTATGAGAGTGAGCATAACTCTCCTCAGACACAGTGCTGTTAGAGTGATTGGGAGAGATCTATGAGAGTGAGCATAACTCTCCTCAGACACAGGGTTGTTAGAGTGATTGGGAGTGATCTACGAGAGTGAGCATAACTCTCCTCAGACACAGTGCTGTTAGAATGATTGGGAGTGATCTATGAGAGTGAGCATAACTCTCCTCAGACACAGGGTTGTTAGAATGATTGGGAGTGATCTATGAGAGTGAGCATAACTCTCCTCAGACACAGGGCTGTTAGAGTGATTGGGAGAGATCTATGAGAGTGAGCATAACTCTCCTCAGACACAGGGCTGTTAGAATGATTGGGGGTGATCTATGAGAGTGAGCATAACTCTCCTCAGACTCAGGGTTGTTAGAATGATTGGGAGTGATCTATGAGAGTGAGCATAACTCTCCTCAGACACAGTGCTGTTTGAATGATTGGCTGTGATCTATGAGAGTGAGCATAACTCGCCTCAGACTCAGGGTTGTTAGAATGATTGGGAGTGATCTATGAGAGTGAGCATAACTCTACAGGGTTGTTAGAGTGATTGGGAGAGATCTATGAGAGTACAGCGCGGCTGAGATACTAAGGCTAAGTCCACCGTATTCTCGGGTCTGAGGTCTGAATGTGAGGTGTCGAGAAAAGCTTGTGGTTGAGTCATATGGTTGCTTTTTAGCCGCCAGATGTCAGTTTGTGCCACCTCTTGTATATCGCTCCAATTAATCACATATATACATCTCATTTTACCGAGACTGGCCTGATATTTGCAAAAATGGACAGAAGAGGGATGCGCAAATACCTGACGGCAAGATAACACAGCCTTACAATGCAACTAGATTTTAGCTAATTTTTGTTTTTGGCTATAACGTCTGAGGCTGTTCAATCTGATTAAAATTAAATCCTGTCTGCTTCCCCATTTGGATCTGTCGCTTGAAGGATCTAACAGGCTTGCAGTAGCTCGAGTGGCAACCAATCCTGAGACACTTCATAGTGCTTTGAAGGGAACATTAATGACAGAGAAATTTTGGTTGGCTCAGTCGACTTAGACGCCGCGATGGGGGGGGGTGTCTTTTCATGTTTCTGCGGTCCCGACATGGTGGCACCATAATACGTGGTAGATATATAGACTGGTCTTTGGTGTAAACGGACACTGTGACCTAATCTCCCCTCCCCGACTGCAAGTGGACTAGTCCAGATGCGACCATGATGTCATAATGCTATTAAATATTCATGGTAAGGGCGCTCAGAACACCAAATTCAATTGTACTTAATATTCTATATAGCGACATGTACGATTGGGGAGCATTGATAGGATATTAATTTATTAAGATTGGGGGTTGTTTGGATATCATGTGTTTTCACATAGTGTTCAAATGAACAACGCATTCAGAGCGTGACTGATACTCTGGACACGACTTGGAATTCATTTGGATAAAGAATAATGATCAGTGATTTCGGAGTTTATGTATAGAACATCACCATGTCTTGCTGACATCATCGAAAACTGTTTTTCTTGCATTTTTTATACACATTGGAATTGAGGTTAACTGTCATACGAAATAGGTCTTGCGATTATTGAAGGGGAATTTCGTTATGGACTGCGGCTGATTATTGAATCTTGATATCGGATCTGACATTTGCCAGTGATATAACTATTGTATTGACAAATTCATATATATTGGATCTTTTCGTATTTGTTTCAATGACCTTTTTATACAAAAGGAAGGCATTATATCAATTAAGCATCACAGTGTAATACAACGTTCCCATAATGTATATCTAGCTTCAAGAATGAAACCAAAGTATCCATTTTCGAATGAGATATATTTATCGAATTAATTTATATGAACTGAGGTACACATTTTCAATTTCGCCCATCCACATTTTTCTTTGATGTGGATGTTATACGAATTAGATCTTTCTGTTGCTTCGATGCATTTTGTCTCACTTCATGCATCATATTTGAAAATAGTTTGATGGGATCTGCCTTTCGTCTTCTCTCAATACTTTCTGGCCTGAATCCATTCCTTTCATTTCGTGTAACATTCATTCATTTCATCTAGCAAGTTAACTGGTTTTCTCTAATTAGATATCGAAACATTGGTGAGATTAGAAAAGTTGAATCCATCTGTGTGTCCATAATTTCGACATAAGCACTCATGGAGTTAACAAATGCAAGCGGCAACTTTATATAGACCTGTTCTTGGTTAATAATTGACCACAGGCTAGATTAATACATGCGGCAACTTCATGTAAAGTCGTTGATAAGAGTTGACCATTAGCAGCTAGTTGATAATCCTTAACCTAAGTCGAGCAGAGTTTAACATGTGTGAAACATATTAAACGCATACCATAATTAAACGTAACATTAAACGGGCGGTGAGAAACGAAGCCGACGTACTGACAAGAAGTCATCTTACCCCACCGACAAATGTAATGACTGCATATTTCTGAAACATCACAAGAACCAAAAGTGACCCCTGTGATGATTTTTTTATCTCAACCCCGCTTTTATTGTGACTGTCCATGTGGATATATTGAATGACATGACCACGCGGCCCCTAACACTGACTTGGGCGGTATTAGATACAAATATTTCAGAGCGACGATATATAGCCCTGTAACACTGACTATGCTATAAAGAATATACACGAGAGTTCAAAACAGACATTACAGAGACTTCATTCCAGGAGTATTGGAACTTGATTTCTCGTTTTGCTCAACTAGTGTCCAACCACAAAGTGTTAAAAGCTTGAGCTCTCTAGACCCAAGTGTGAAGAAGATATCGAAGCATAATCACCCCTACCCCCATTCCTTTTTTTGTGTTACTTCGAGAGCATTGGGAGAAGGCATCATGCGACCTTACTCATAACCGTAGACATCAACACCCCGTTCCAAGTAAGTCATGCATTCGTGGTCTTGAATGCACACATCACGCAAAAGCTAACAGGGTAACAACACACCGTTGGCAAATTACAACAAAACGTCCAGAAAAAAATACTTCCATGGTGATAATAACGACATACTGACACCAACATTGAAGATAATCGGAATCGGATTGCTTTATCTAAATGATCCGTACACAGATTAAATATGTGTTAAATTTCATTGCGTTAGGATCGGGGAGAAATAAAATATTAGAACGTAATCACCCCAACCCCTATTTCGGCTTCATATTTCTCATGCTCTGGTGCCGTTAAACATGGTTATGTTGCATCCATGAAGTGCATATTGGATGGGTACACCAGGTCTAGAATTAACAAAGAGAGGATTATCTTTCACAAATACAAATCAGGCAGAATGCAAAAAGAATTTCTGCAACTTGCAAAACAAAAAATTGAGTCTCATTTCTAAAAAAAATCGAGGAAAAATGTACACTTTAAGTTATGACGTCATCTTCACGTAAAAAACGTAAAAGGCGTAACTTGGATTACGTTATCTAATAGAACATTATTCAGAGGTCAGGTATGGGAAGTTACAGAAAGTTTAGTGCAAGAATAAAAAAGATATACGTTCATAAATACCCCTGCCCCCATCTTAGAGTTAATTTTGTCTTGTTCAGACTGCGCTGAAGAAATGCATGCTGTGACCTTGGGCACCACTGTAGATGCCTACATCAGGTCTATCTCTGACCAGCAGATGATACTCGTTCATAAACAGTGGTAAAACTAAATCTACGCGGGGGGTGCTACGAAAACCTTATTTAGACCCCTTTTTGTGATTTGGCTACCGGACTAATAGGGCAATTGTCCCAACAACAAAAACGCCAAGAAGCCAAAAAATCGTGAGATCTGCTAGATGCCATCGTGCATGGAACCAGGATGAACAAAATTCGCTTGCAGGGTGGCACGTGCAATTTGCTGAAGCAAAGTAGTTCGTGATGAGTGACACCAGAGTGAAGATACGTTAATTAATGTCTCAGTGTACCTTCGATGGAAAAATTTGAATTATTTCAATATTTTCAAACATCCGCAATGAACTAGCTAGTATCACAAAGGTATATAATAAAAAGAAAATCAACTCTTTCTGTTAGCCACTGGTGAAATATTTATGGTATTCGCCAAAAACCTCTATCCTCTATATTCTACCAGATTACAGTTTCCACCACAGTGTATACTTGTGTGATAAATACATTGTGTGTATGTGTTAATTCGCAGGTGCCGGTTGGACAGGCTGGTTGGATAGGGATAATACAAGTGGTACAGGTGACCATGAGACACTGGCCGATTTTAGTCCGGTAAGTTTCATATCGCCACAAAGCCTTTGTAACGTTTATACTGAAAAGATGACCAGTAGGCTACGAATTGTGGCTATTGTGCTTTCTAAATGACGAAAGAAACTAGCGATGCATCAAATGGCATGGAGAATATTCAGACGTAAAAAGAACGTGTCATCTTTGCATGATACCCGATACAGGTCATTCGACCCCAGGCAAGCGTTTTATTATGCCTACACCGACAAAAGTTTGAAGAGTATTGATTCTAATTGATATACATTAAGAGGTTGTTAATTCGGTAAACTAATGAATAATATTTAGAGGGGGAGCACAACCCTCTCCGGCGCGCCGTGGTACACGAAATATCTTGATATGCCAGATTAGGCATGTGTTAGGAAACTGATTATTGACAGGTCAAAAGGAACCATTTTTGTCGCATATTTCGTTGATGATGTTTCTTTTAATAACATTCCATTTAGCATCCCTGTGGTGGGTCCACACCTCTGGCTGTCGATGTTAGAAGAAAAGGTAGTGCGGGGATCTGGGACAACATCAACTTGGTTTCTCCATCCTTCGGATTTCGTTGCAGAAAACTAGACCAGGCAGATAATTCCTGCTACGACTATGAAGTCCGCTTCTATTGCCCAAGTCTCCGAATTAAAGCTGCGGGATAACCCGAGAATACTACACGATTGTAATCTTCTATTGCCCAAGTCTCCCAATTAGAGCTGCGGGATAACCCGAGAATACTACACGATTGTAATCTTCTATTGTCCAAGTCTCCCAATTAGAGCTGCGGGATAACCCGAGAATACTACACGATTGTAATCTTCTATTGTCCAAGTCTCCCAATTAGAGCTGCGGGATAACCCGAGAATACTACACGATTGTAATCTTCTATTGCCCAAGTCTCCGAATTAAAGCTGCGGGATAACCCGAGAATACTACACGATTGTAATCTTCTATTGTCCAAGTCTCTCATTTAAAGCTGCGGGATAACCCGAGAATACTACACGATTGTAATCTTCTATTAACTATAGGGACTATATTCTTTACGCAAACGTCTACAATGAAAAGCTTGTAAGTGTCGTGTTTGGTGATTCAGAGGCAATTCAATTATTCTGAACCCAGGTTTATAACGTAACGCACAGTAGACCTATATTCACGTGAACACTTTATACGATAACATTTAATGCTTCTTTACCCTCATGCCGAGTCATTGATGAGAAGTTTGATTTCACAATACGGGTTACCCGTACAACACTAATATCTGACCTTTACCACGAAAGTGTTATCATAAAAATAATCGTTTATTAATGCTTCTTGATATGTAAAATTTCTTTTCATATGTTAAGCTATAAATCATGTCACGTCTGCCACACCAAAATGTTTAATCACTTGAGAGAAAAAATAATTGATATGATTACAGCTAATTATTTCTCTTGTTCCTTTAGCTCAATTAGGCTTATGTACATAATCGAACGCGAACTTAGTCTTACCTAGCTACCTGATGGCGGGGTCGAGCGCATAGCCCCATGGTGCTGAAATGAACTTTCACTCAGTGGCATCGGAACGTAATTGAAAGTTGGGGGGCACTATCACATCCCAACAGGCGATGGTCCAGGGGCCGCCTAGGATCCGGAAGCTCTGGGGTCCTAGTTCGCCGGAGATGCGTTCTGAGCGTTTTCCAGGAAATAAAACTGTATCATACTGCACGCAGATTTATGGTTCTATTTTCACGATTTTTTCGCAATTATAAGCAAGCATCGTTATTGGAAGCATCGCACCTCATTTCTGCATCCATTTGACTTTCTAGTTATATTTAAAACACACAAAAAGATGACTTTTAGTTCTTGGAAGGGATACAAATATGCCTACCGATTCATTCACACACAGCTCAACGGGCGAGGGTTCAGGGGTAGCCTAGGTCCCGGAAGTTCCGAAGCCCCAGATATCCGTGGATGCGTTCTAAGCGTTTTCCCGGAAATAAATTCGAACATAATGTATGCAGATTTATGGCTTCATTCTCACGTTTGTTTCGCATTTATAAGCACGCATCGATATTGACAAAATCACACTCCATGCCTGAATCCATTTGACCTAATTATATTTATCACATTAAAAACCGATGACCTTTATACATCATGGAACATTAGAACCAATATGATACCGATTCATTTACACAAAGCTAAAATAAGCGATTCTCACAGCCTGCCAGGCGAGGGACCAGGAACCGCCTAGGGACTAGCGACCGCCTAGGGATCAGGGACCGCCTAGGCCCCGGAAGCTCAAGGGTTTCGGGTTGCCGCAGATGCGTTTTACGCGTTTTCCCGGAAATAAATCTGAACACAATGTATATAGGTTTATGGTTCTATTTTCACATTCTCTTCGCATATTAAACACGCATCGATATTGAAGAATATGCCGGACTGTATTTTTACTAACTGGATTACCACTAACAAAACAGGCCTATATCACACCACTACACGTCCTGGCACTCTACCTTCAATTTTTATGTGGGAACATGGTCAGTTAGGAGTGCCAAAAAAGTGGGGGGGGGGGGCAAAGATATTCGCCCCCCCCCCCCTATAAATCAAAACCCCCCTCTTCCGATGCCACTGTTACTGTGATATATTGCAAGACATTTAATAAACCAGATAGTGATCAATAAATATTAAGACATCCTGTGTTCTGACCGCAATTCTGTTGAGAATCTAGGTTTTTACCCCCCATTTGATGTTCTCCTGAAGCCCAGTGGTTCATTTACACAGCTTGCCGATATGCCGATCAAATGATTCTTTGTCCATCTTGTTAGCCATGCCAGGACCGGGGGGGGGGGATTATTATCCCCACCTTTCCAAACTGTCTACCCTATCTTGGGAATGACAAAATATAGAGAGCAGATACTCCTCGACTTTATAGTTTATCATATTGGAGTCTTTTACAGCCTATTTGAATAACATTCTGAGCAGAGGATCTGCTGGGTAAATTCAAAATGGCGCCCAGGTGGGGTACCAGAAAAGCGAGGTTTTCGACATTTTTCTTCAAAAGTTCTGCTTTTATGCGATGAAAAGTGGGTAGAAACTCTTTTATTTCACAACAAATTGTTATTTACTAATTTATAATCCAGTTTTTGCGACAAAAACCATTTAAACCATTTAAAAATCGAAAATTCTGACCGAAAACTCTCGATCCAAAAATGTCTTCTTTGAAAATGACGTCATCACAATGGCCATTTTTGAATTTTCCTAAGTGAAGTCACCTAGCTCAAAGGGAAAAAAAACTATTTAAGGAGGCCGAATTGGCCCTTCCTCAAGCCAGGACAGGTCCCAAATGCCCAGGCCGATGGGTTAACCACAATATTGAACAAAGGGTAGAAATCAGGGGCTGACATTCCCACCAGCGGAATCTCACCATCTACAGATAACAACGAGTTGAGGCACTTTATTACAAAAAAATGTATGTCTCCCTCATTGGTTATATTCCTTGTCTCAGTTATATGCATTCTTGTCCAGGAACTCATTGTCAATTGCATGTAAATGCAATGTAAGAGAAGTCAAAACATTTGTTGTTCGGCTCCTGGTAAGCGACTGAAAAGTGTGGTCCAGGTCATTTTGTTTTTCCAAAATTCAGAGATTCAGAAAACATGATGGTTGACACCATTGATCAAACAAATTCTGAAAAAAAACAGTGAGAACACAGTAACATACCTGTACCATTTGTGCAGTCTGTGGTATTGTGATATTGAGCTGACAACAATGTTTGATGGACGGTGGAGGGACGGACTGATGGCCGGATAGAAACAGGTCATTAATAATCATGAAACGAACAGACAGACGGAGAACAGACCAATGAACATGCACAGGCACCAAAATCAATTCAGTTCTTGCGGTCTTGCCACGGACACTTGAAATGAGGTGTTTGCTTTGGAGTGGTTTTTTCTCCTTCAGCGTCACTATCTGCTGCTCCTATTGTCTCGCTCCGGGCTGGCCGGTGTATTCATTAGAAATACTATTTTCATGGGCTCAGTAGTTTTATTTTACGCACAGTTAGTTTGGGAAAGTTTATATTCTATAACACGTGTGTCAATAACATCGAGCTATCTAGTGCAATAATTACAAGATTTACCACGGTTATATGAAATGTACATGTATCAAGTGCCGGTGTTCATTAGGAGATTCCATTTAACAAATCGGATGAGGAAAGGGACGTCTGCTTTCACACAAGTAACACTCGAATAAAACAAACAAATATATTACAAGACGAAACTTTCTTCTCAAGTTTAACTGTTGTTTCCATCGGAAAATTGATTACCAAAGTGACACAATCATGATTTCTTAATTTTAGAGCAAGGGCCACGCATATGAAAACATTATTTCTATTTTATTGCACAACTCAAAGTGATTATCAGCAACGATTATAATGAAAGGTTGAAATGATATATATAATATAAAATTTATATTCTATAGTCCATGAGCCAGACCCCAAAATTTCATCAATTGGTACCACCTGGGGTGGCAAATTCTCACTATGTTTTTTGAAAGTCCTATATCCTTAGATGCAAAAAAAAACTTTGAAAGCAATCCGGGACACACAGCTTAGTGGTAGTAATTACTTCTTAAAGACGGACACCCGAGTCCAATCTGAGGGACCAGATCTGGGGGTAGGGGAAATATAAAGTCGAATATCTTTGCAAGTAATGGTGATATAGTGACATTCGGCCACTCGAAATGTTGGTAATCTGATCCTCTATATGTTGGTAACTCTAATATGCTAATTTGTCAATTATGTGGATCACCAGAGGTCAAAAGGTCACGAAATCTGAACCCTGTCTAAAACGTGACCACCTGTAGGAAAACTCGCTGCGGATACCATACCAATGGAACTTTCTCAACCTAAATGGGTTCAAATGGAAGCCAAGAAGTACCCACGTCTATAATAAGTCTAAACAAGTGAAGTTTATTAATATTTAGACTGTGGCAGAGAACTGATTTTGATGCATTTTCAAAAATGATTTTTTTTTTGCGCTAAAAACAGGTATGAAGTTGGACAGCTTGAAACTAGTTGCATATTTTGACAAATAACTACTCCAAATGCTAATGGTCATGTCTTAGGTCTATTCAGCGATTAGTTAAGCTACATTTCCACGTAATTAGATCACCAGAGGTCAAGGTCAAAGATTGTGAATTATTAATTATCTACATTTGTACTTGGGACTTTCATATTACAAGGTATTTACATTGCAACCAGTTTAAAGTATAGAGCATCAGAGACATCGCTGGTGCACCCTGTACCGTATAGTTCGTAGGGCATAGGGTAAACCAGAGTGCGAGTGGATGTCCGCAGGGGTCAAATGTCAATCATCCTTCAAAGCCCCTTTATCGCTCGTTAAGGCGCTGAGACGGGCGTTAAGGCGTAAAGATAGAGCGTTAAGGCGTTGAGACGGGCGTTAAGTCTTAACGACGGGCTTTGACGGGCGTCACTGCATTTCCATGTATTGGTGGCAATTCCATGAAAATCAGAGCTTCTGAGCTAGTTCACCAGGGCGTTGAAGCGTTAAGCTAAGCGTTGATGAGCGTTACCGTCTATAAAAGCAAGTTTATTCCCAAAACACGCACAGTCGACTTTCAACCGTCAACATGGCTTATACTTGCTCTTAGTGCGAACGCACGTTCACCAGACGTTAAGATATGATGCGACAGGAGAAAAATATACATGGGATTGAAGACCCCGAGGCACAAGAATCCGATACAGAGACTGATGAGAGTCCATCGACTGATACCGAAACAGAGATTGCTGCTATTCTGTCTAGTGATACGGAGAGCTTGACCTCAGATAGTCAGCCTACGTCCGAGGAAAGTGAGGCAGTACCTACCTTCTGGGATCGTATTGTGAGAGCAGCTATCAATATTCCCGATGCAGCAATCGAGAACGTCGGACAGGATTAACTTACAACCGCGTGGGTATGATGCAACAGCATTGTTGGTGTTGTTGTTGTTCTCTCATCTGCCATCCTTGCTCTCTCCCGTCTATAGCATGGCGTCAAGGTGTTATGCTAGGGCGTTAAGGTGTAATGACGGGCGTTGACGGGCGTCACTGCTTTTCCAATGAATTAGTGACAATTGCATGAAAATTAGAGCTTTTGGGCTAATTCACCAGGACGTTGAAGCGTTGAGCTTGGCGTTGGCGGGTGTTGCTACATGATGCCACTTCAAACGACGCATTCGGACCCAGAATGATCCATTTCTACCCCAAACACCTTCCTTCAAACCCCCAAAATGTTCACTTTGGCTACTACCCGTAAACTCACTCACTCACTCACCATCGTTAGTGGGGGTACGGTGCATCACGTTGGGCACACCGGTTCTCGTCAGATCACCGAAGTTAAGCAGCGTTGAGCTCGGTCAATACTTGGATGGGTGACCGGGTGCTGTACTGACTGGGCTGATCAGTGTCCAGAATAATAGGAACTGTGGACACTCTCGTGTTCTGGCAGATGTAGGCACCGTCGTGATATGACTGAAACAATGTCGAAAACGACGTTAAATCCTACTCACTCACTCACCATCGTTAGTGCGTCCATGCGTTAAGACTGACGTTGGACATGCCTCATTCACTCGCTCACCCACTCACTCACTCACTCTGAGTGAAACAAACTTGATTGTGACTCACTCTGGGAGTTCATTTGGACCATTTTGGCCACATCAGCCCATCGCCGGGCAGTTCAGGATATACCTGAGGCAGCATGTCCCGAAAGAGTTGTTTGCGCATCCTGATCGCATTTTCCAGGGCCTCGGTGGGTGGTAGCCCCATATCCTCTTCCAAGTGACGCTTGATTTTCATGAGGGACCTGGTCGTGGGGTCGCCTTTCATTTTAAGCGATAGTAAGGTATACTGTTCATAGATCGCCATGGCTGTTTTCCTGATGCCGGGGAGCATTTGGCTGTTGTAAGTTAACCTGTCCGGCGTCCTCGATTGCTGCAGCGTGAGTATTGATAGCTGCTCTCACAATACGATCCCAGAAGGTAATTAAACTCTCAGTAATCTCTGTCTCGGTATCAGTGGATAGACTCTCAGCAATCTCTGTTTCGGTATCAGTCGATGGACTCTCATCACTCTCTGCATCGGGTTCTTCAATCCCATGTATATTTCTCTCGTGTCGCATCATATCGTATCGCTCGCACTTTGAGCAAGTATAAGCCATGTTGACGCTTGAACGTCGACTGTGCGTGTTTTGGGAATACGCTTGCATTTATAGACAGTAACGCCCATCAACGCTCAGCTTAACGCTTCAACACCCTGGTGAACTAGCTCAGAAGTTCTGATTTCATGGAATTGCAACCAATACATCGAAATGCAGTGACGACGTCAACGCCCGTCGTTACGCCTTAACGCCCGTCTCGACGCCTTAACGCCCTACCTTTACGCCTTAACGCTCGTCTCAGCGCCTTAACGAGCGATAAAGGGGATTTTGAGGACGATTCACCTTTGACCCCTGCGGACACCCATACCTGGTGCACTCGCATTCTGGTGTACCCTATGCCCTACGGGCTATAGGGTACAGGGTGCACCAGCGATGTGTCTGATGCTCTATACTTGAAACTGGTTGCAATGTAAATACATTGTAATATGAAAGTCCCAAGTAAAAATGTAGAAAATTAATAATTCACAATCTTTGACTTTGACCTCTGGTTACCTAATTACTTCGAAATATATCTTAACTAATCCCTGAATAGACCTAAGACATGACCATTAGCATTTGGTGTAGTTATTTCTCAGAATATGCAACTAATTTCAAGCTGTCCTACTTCATACAATTTTGCCTGTTTTTAGCGCAAAAAAAAGACCATTTTTGAGAATACGTCAAAAACAGTTCTGTGCCACAGTCTAAATTATAATAAACTCCACTTGTTTTGACTTATTATAGACTTGGGTGCTTCTTGGCTTCCATTTGAACCCATTTATGTTGAGGAAATCCCATTGGTATGGTATTTGCAGCGAGTTTTACTACAGGTGGTCACGTTTTATTCAGGGTTCAAATTTCGTGATCTTTTGACCTCTGGTGACCTACATAATTGAGAAATTAGCATATAACAGCTACCGACATATAGAGGATCAGATTACCAACATTTCGAGTGGCCAAATGTCACTATATCACCATTACTTGCAAAGTTATTTAACGTTATATTTCCCCTACCCCCAAATCTGGTCCCTCAGATTGGACTCGGGTGTCCATCGTTAAGAGGTGATTAAGCTGTGAGTCCCGGATTGCTTTCAAAGTTTTTTTTGCATCTATGGATACAGGGCTTCCAAAAAAAACATGAGAATTTGCCACCCCAGGTGGGACCGATATCTGATCTGGCTCATGGACTATCTAGGACAATGAAAGGTTGAAATAATATATATAATATAAATTCGATATTCTAGGCCTATCAAAACACTATTTCTATTCTATTGCACGACTCAAATTGATTATCAACAAAGATTATAATGAAAGGTTGAAATAATATGGTAAACTTCGACATCCTTTCTCCCCATCGTTGAAAAAATTCGTCCACTGATATTGGGACGAAGCTTCCGTCTCGGTAGGCATCGTGCCAATATCAGCGGACGAGTTCATGTGGTCTCTCAAATGGGGAGTAATTTTGTCAGCTGAGCCAGCTCTTGGGAAATTACGTGGATATATGCTTATTTGTGTCGCTTTGCTAATCAATTTCACTGAAAACAGTTAAACTTGAGAAAGAAATTTCATCTTGTAATTTATTGGTTTGTATTTTTCGATTGGCAGCGGCGGCGGAAGCTGCCAAAAACTGGGGGGGGTGGGGCTCGACTATCATAGCAATTTAGGCGAGGGTCCAGGGGCCGCCTAGGCCCCGGAAGCTTCGCGCTCCTAGATGATTGTACACGCATTCTGGCCGATTTCCGGCATATAAAACGACATATCATCACTATATAATCAACTGCATTTTGAGATTGTTTTTGTGATTTTTCTCGTCATTTGAAAGCAAAATTGAGTTGCTAACTTTTGAATGTAAAAAAGATATTTTCCTTTCCAAAATTCGAACTATACGCAGTGATCTCGAAGAAATTAACATTTCAGCAGAGGGTTGGAGAGCGCTGAGACGTTTGGAGAGAAAAGTATGAACACAAAAAAAGAAATAACATTAACGCAATTTTGATTTCTAAATTTGATAATCAGCTAATCGACCAATAAAGGTAATGCAATTTCTATGTAAATTAACATCTAAAACAGTTATTGATCATTGCAAACGGAACAGAAGAATGTACAAATCAGAGCACTTTAAACCAAACAGCAGCGTGCCCCTCCACATCCTCTCCCAGGGTGCTTTGCGCTATGCTGCATTTACCCCTGTAGGGGTCTCGCCATGTTTTGCAGGATTCCTGCTGAAACCAAGAACTGTTCTATCTGACTGTTTTACTGATCGCAAAACGTATATTTATCTTGAAATATACTTAACGGATATTCAGTGTGTTACAAAACGGTAGTGTTACACAGTTTGAAGGCAGCTTTTTGACAAATTACCCTATAACTATATGTTGCGGAAATATATATCGGTGAATCGCGGCTGATTTTAATTCGCCCAGTTAGACGGTCGTCATGTTCGTTTACTGTGGCAACAGATGACCTTGGGTCAACTCCGACAAAGTCCGTGAGACTGTTACAGCGCTAAATGGAGAGGCGCGAAGCAGAATCATGAAAAAGTCACCCAGCTTTTTTTGAGACTGGGGGGGGGACTGAGCTCCCACCCTCTGGAGGGGGGGGTTGCAGCCCCCCCCCCACCCCACCCCCCACCCCCCCCTTCACTCCTGCCCCCCGCTTCCGCCGCCCCTGATAGTTAACTCTATGAAGTTCAAAGCACACGCTAGTTTATTGAAGGAGTCGCGACTATAAATTTCGGAACACGCGGTTTCGACCTGACTGCTTTCTGTAAACGCGTCAGCGTGTAAAAGCGGCCGAGGTCGCTGTCGACGCGATCGTCTCGGGTTTTAGCGCGATCCACAGGCATATTTCAAAAGGGATTACTTTATTGATCGCGTCAGATGGAGTCTTGTTGGCCGAACATGCCAAGATTGACCACCACGTTAAAAATTCCCCTCACAGTAAAATGTTCGTCGAGCGAAAGCTCATTGATGGTCCACACCATTCAATAACGAAATAATCGGCAATATACGTTCAAATTTTATTAAGAATCATACCATAAACGTACAAGAAGTTTATTTTGTTGAAGACGTACCTTCATTGTGATGGAAATTGAGAAAATCAGCAAAGAATTTGCCGTTTTTTTGTACCATTTTCAGCGCCATCGAAATCTCATTTCCCGCGGTAGAATGTGGGAGATATTGGCCTCATTTCAAAGGCCATTTCCCCCACTTTTGACCTATGATGAGTGATTTAACAACTAACAAAGAAATAACGAAGAATTTGATTGAATAGACATGTCCTCGTCATGAATATTCGTTGGATAAAACAAGGTCGACTGAGTTGGTTAATACCGCGAAGCTGATTAGTTGAGAATGAGGGCATCGTAGGAAAGTCTGTGAGACAATCGCAGCGATTGGCCGGCTGTCTGTCTGTATGTCGGTCTTCAGTGTCGAGTGAATTTATCGCATAGAAAATGGCTCCGTTGGAAACTTTAGCAAACCGATTGTTGGATTTACAATGAAATTAAGGGTTTCTCGGATTTATACGTCGGATTAAACCCACAGAGATGATGTACTGGTATTTTAGCACGACCGTCCGCTTGAATTGAGCGAATCGTGGTGAGATTTTTTATGAAAATTATCGTTTGGCTGGGACATAGGCGCAAGGTAATGTTCATCGTTGCCGAAATCAAAGTTTGTTGTGTTTGTTTTATTTTCTCACCTGGTCTGGTTTTATTTTAGACACCAAAGGGCAGATATTTTGAAAGACAGATTTATTAAAGTATGGGCTTTCTGAAAATATATATATTTAGCGGGGTTTCAATCAAGCTACATGCAAATATATTGCTTCAAAAAAGACGGTCCATAACAAAATCCTACCGCATGCATTTATCCGAGCATACAAGGCTGACAAACGAGACTATCGGCAAAGGGACTCGTTTATTTACAACACGCGACTTGTTCTGATCGCGTCATGCAGTATCATTACAGTTACGGCGAACGGTCGACGCGTCTCAGTCGCGATTATGCTTTTGTTTTTGCGCGATTGAGGCGCATTTTCCGATCGAGATTAATAAATTATAGTCGCGAAAATGATTTTTTTAACTCGCGTTTATGATCAAGATATTTCTGCCTTGTACTGTACATATTTAAAATATAATGGAGTAGACAAAAGATGGAACAGTTTGTTATAATCCGAACTTTCGCACAAAACTGAACAATTAGCTGCATTGCCATGAAGCTGAACATTAGTAGTATACAGCGCGTAAATGGAGGAAGTTTTCACCCGGATGTAACTATGACGTCACAACTTCCGATGGTGGCGCCATCTGTACACTTTGTACGCCAGGGAGACAACTCGATCTGCCAGAGTAGAGGCGTGTCCTTTGGTACATGTCTAGACTTGTTGGTGTGTGTTGATGTACTGGGGTTTTTTCCTAGGCGGCCATGTTGGAAAAGGGGGCGTGTTTTTAGACGGCCATGTTGGAAAAGGGGGCGTGTTTTTAGGCGGCCATGTTGGAAAAGGGGGCGTGTTTTTAGACGGCCATGTTGTAAAATAATATAGTTCCGGCAGAATCACCAAAAGCTACCTCCAGCACAGGAGAGTTCCAATTGTTGAAGGGGATGTATTCATCCGCGGTGATGCGGTCTGGCAGCGGTTTTGGCGGTGATTCGGTCGCGGGAAAAAGCTTCCGCGGAGAAAAAGTAGTCCCTAGATAAAATGGTCCGATGGGGTCGAGTGAGGTATCAAAGTGAAGCATTCGTGAAGGGGCATGTGATGGGCTGGGTGTGGGGTTGAAATAGCGGCATTCTGCGCATGCGCGGTGGCCCAAGGGTATGAAAATAGACGTGTTGCGATGTAGGGGACCGAGGTATGAGGTATCCAAGTGAAGCATTCGTGAAGGGGCATGTGATGGACTGGGTGTGGGGTTGAAATAGCGGCATTCTGCGCATGCGCGGTGGCCCAAGGGTATGAAAATAGCCGTGTTGGAGCTAGGGGAGCCACTAATGGACCGATGGGGTCGAGTGAGGTATCAAAGTGAAGCATTCGTGAAGGGGTATGTGATGGGCTGGGTGTGGGGTTGAAATAGCGCCATTCTGCGCATGCGCGGTGGCCCAAGGGTATGAAAATAGCCGTTTTGGAGCTAGGGGAGCCCGTAGTGGTCCGATGGGGTCGAGTGAGGTATCAAAGTGAAGCATTCGTGTAGGAACATGTGATGGGCTGGGTGTGCGGTTGAACTATCGGCATTCTGCGCATGCGCCGTGGCCCAAGGTTATGAAAATAGCCGTGTTGGGAGCTAGGGGAGCCCCTAATGGACCAATGGGGTCGAGTGAGGTATCAAAGTGAAGCATTCGTGAAGGGGCATCTGATGGGCTGGGTGTGGGGTTGAAATATCGGCATTCTGCGCATGCGTGGTGGCCCAAGGGTATGAAAATAGACGTTATGGGTGTATTCATTGCACTACCTTACGGATTGCTCTCACTCTGACTTACCTCATATGGAAATAGACGTTTTGGGATCTAGGGCAGCCCCTAATGGGCCGATGGAGTTGTATGAGGTATCAATGTGAAGCCTATGTGAAGGGGCATCCAGTCATGGGTGGGTGCATGTAAAATTTTTCCTGAAAAAAAAAACGGAACACGGACTTTATCGAACAATCTGGGAAAATGCCTATATGGGGTATGGGGGTATATAGGTCGCCGGGCTTAAACGGGGCTTGCCTATCAATAGAGTTATCTCCCCAGCCATTTTGGGGCAGTGAAGGAAGGTATTTGGTGTAGAGAGGGACCATCCCTGGTCCGAATGCGTCGTATGAGGTGTCATCTTGTAGCAACGTCCGTTAACGCCAAGCTTAACGCTTCAACGCCCTGGTGAAATAGCTCAGAAGTTCTGATTTTCTAGATATTCCATGGAATTGTCACTAATTCTTCGAAATGCAGTGACGCCCATCGACGCCCGTCGTTACGCCTTAACGCTCTAACATAACGCCTTAGACGCCATGATATAGACTGGAGAGAGAACAACAACAACAACAACAACAACGATGACACATGAGAGAACAACAACAACAAGAAGTTTTTTCATATAGTTTATTTTCCCCAATGTTACAGCATACCCACGCTTGGGGAGCCGCGTTGGGTATGTTTACAACTCAAAAAGGCTCTTGCCCAATCAGAGGCCACCATTTGCATCTGTCATATTCGTTCCTGTCCGTTAGATGTATTCTTGTTCAATCAGAAGTCGCCATTTCAGCAAGTTCCATCTTCGACCATGTTCGCTCTGAACCGTTTATTCTAATCATCGTCGGACAGGCCTGGATATTCTTCGGGCAGCATGTCCTGAAACAGTTGTTTGCGCATTCTAATCGCATTTTCCAGGGCCTCGGTGGGTGGTAAACCCATATCCTCTTCCAAGTGACGCTTGATCTTCATGATGGACCTGTGCGTGGGGTCCCCTTTCATTTCAAGCGGTAGTAAGGTATACTGTTCATAGATCGCCATGGCTGTTTTCCTGATGCGAGGGCGCATTTGGGTGTACGTCTGTTGTAAATTATCCTCTCCGGCGTCCTCAATCGCTGCAGCGTAAGTATTGATAGCTGCTGTCACAATACGATCCCAGAAGGTAGGTTCTGCCTCACTTTCCACGGACGTATGCTGACTATCTGAGGTCAAACTCCCCGCATCACTAGATAGACTCTCGGCAATCTCTGTTTCGGTATCAGTCGGTACACTCTCAGCAGTCTCTGTATGAGCATCCGCCTCAACGGACTCCTCAGAGTCTTCAATCCCATGTATAGTTTTCTGTTGTCGCATCATATCGTAATGTCTGGTGAACGTGCGTTCGCACTCAGAGCAAGTATAAGTCATGTTGACGGTCGACGGCGACTGTGCGTGTTTTTGGAAATACGCTCGCTTTTATTGACAGTAACGCCCGTCAACGCTTAGCTTAACGCTTCAACGCCCTGGTGAATTAGCTCAGAAGCTCTGATTTCCATGGAATTGACACCAATTCATCGAAATGCAGCGACGCCCGTCAACGCCCCTCGTTACGGCTTAACGCCCGTCTCAACACCTTAACGCCCGTCTCAACGCCTTAACGCCCGTCTCAACGCCTTAACACACTTTCTTAACGCTTTAACGTCGTTTAATGATGCGTTCAAACAAATGTTGCTTTTGTGCTATTGCTCTGACATACGCCGCCATTTTGGAGCCGCCATGTTGGATCCGCCATTTTGGAACCGCCATCTTGGATATGTCCCATAATGCACCGGGTCAAAATACTCGCTTCTGATTGGACGAGAGCTCTGTGACGGTTTTGAAATACTCGCTTCTGATTGGTGTACGTCGCTAAAGGTGACCGGAACTGACCTTTGACCAGGCGCGCTTTTTTGGAACTGACCTTTGACCCCGGCGTGCAAGGTCGGTTGAACGTCGACTGTGCGTGTTTTTGTAAATACGCTCGCTTTTATAGACAGTAACGTCCGTCAACGCTTAGCTTAACGCTTCAACGCCCTGGTGAATTAGCTCAGAAGCTCTGATTTCCATGGAATTGACACCAATTCATCGAAATGCAGCGACGCCCGTCAACGTCCGTCGTTACGCCTTAACGCCCGTCTCAACGCATTAACACACTTTCTTGACGCTTTAACGTTGTTTAATGATGCGTTCAAACAAATGTTGCTTTTGTGCTATTGCTCTGACATACGCCGCTTTCCAGTTCATGTTGGATCCGCCATTTTGGAGCCGCCATGTTGGATCCACCATTTTGGAACCGCCATCTTGGATATGTCCCATAATGCACCGGGTCAAAATACTCGCTTCTGATTGGACGAGAGCTCTGTGACGGATTTGAAATACTCGCTTCTGATTGGTGTACGTCGCTAAAGGTGACCGGAACTGACCTTTGACCCCGGCGCGCAAAGGTTTCCACCGCGTTGAAGCGTTAAGCGTTAAGCTAAGCGTTGACGGGCGTTACTGTCTATAAAAGCGAGCGTATTTCCAAAAACACGCACAGTCGATGTTCAACCGTCACTTGCTTATACTTGCTCTGAGTGCGAACGCACGTTCACCAGACATTACGATATGATGCGACACCAGAAAACTATACATGGGATTGAAGACTCTGAGGAGTCCGTTGAGGCGGATGCTGATACAGAGACTGCTGAGAGTGTACCGACTGATACCGAAACATAGATTGCCGAGAGTCTATCTAGTGATGCGGGGAGTTTGACCTCAGATAGTCAGCATACGTCCGTGGAAAGTGAGGCAGAACCTACCTTCTGGGATCGTATTGTGACAGCAGCTATCAATACTTACGCTGCAGCCATTGAGGACGCCGGAGAGGATAATTTACAACAGACGTACACCCAAATGCGCCCCCGCATCAGGAAACAGCCATGGCGATCTATGAACAGTATACCTTACTACCGCTTGAAATGAAAGGCGATCCCACGCACAGGTCCATCATGAAGACCAAGCGTCACTTGGAAGAGGCTATGGGGCTACCACTCACCGAGGCCCTGGAAAATGCGATCAGAATGCACAAACAACTGTTTCAGGACATGCTGCCCGAAGAATATCCAGGCCTGTCCGACGATGATTAGAATAAACGGTTCAGAGCGAACATGGTCGAAGATGGAACTTGCTGAAATGGCGACTTCTGATTGGACAAGAATAGATCTAACGGACAGGAACGAATATAACAGATGCAAATGGTGGCCTCTGATTGGGCAAGAGTCTTTTTGAGTTGTAAACATACCCAACGCGGCTCCCCCAGCGTGGGTATGCTGTAACATTGGGGGAAATAAACTATATGAAAAAACTTCTTGTTGTTGTTGTTCTCTCATGTGTCATCGTTGTTGTTGTTGTTGTTGTTGTTCTCTCTCCGGTCTATATCATGGCGTCAAGGCGTTATGTTAGAGCGTTAAGGCGTAACGACGGGCGTCGACGGGCGTCACTACATTTCGAAGAATTAGTGACAATTCCATCGAATATCTAGAAAATCAGAACTTATGAGCTATTTCACCAGGGCGTTGAAGCGTTAAGCTTGGCGCTAACGGACGTTGCTACAAGATGACACCTCATACGACGCATTCGGACCAGGGATGGTCCCTCTCTACACCAAATACCTTCCTTCACTGCCCCAAAATGGCTGGGGAGATAACTCTATTGATAGGCAAGCCCCGTTTAAGCCCGGCGACCTATATACCCCCATACCCCATATAGGCATTTTCCCAGATTGTTCGATAAAGTCCGTGTTCCGTTTTTTTTTTCAGGAAAAATTTTACATGCACCCACCCATGACTGGATGCCCCTTCACATAGGCTTCACATTGATACCTCATACAACTCCATCGGCCCATTAGGGGCTGCCCTAGATCCCAAAACGTCTATTTCCATATGAGGTAAGTCAGAGTGAGAGCAATCCGTAAGGTAGTGCAATGAATACACCCATAACGTCTATTTTCATACCCTTGGGCCACCACGCATGCGCAGAATGCCGATATTTCAACCCCACACCCAGCCCATCAGATGCCCCTTCACGAATGCTTCACTTTGATACCTCACTCGCCCCCATTGGTCCATTAGGGGCTCCCCTAGCTCCCAACACGGCTATTTTCATAACCTTGGGCCACGGCGCATGCGCAGAATGCCGATAGTTCAACTCCACACCCAGCCCATCACATGTCCCTTCACGAATGCTTCACTTTGATACCTCACTCGACCCCATCGGACCACTAGGGGCTCCCCTAGCTCCAAAACGGCTATTTTCATACCCTTGGGCCACCGCGCATGCGCAGAATGCCGCTATTTCAACCCCACACCCAGCCCATCACATGCCCCTTCACGAATGCTTCACTTTGATACCTCACTCGACCCCATCGGTCCATTAGTGGCTCCCCTAGCTCCAACACGGCTATTTTCATACCCTTGGGCCACCGCGCATGCGCAGAATGCCGCTATTTCAACCCCACACCCAGCCCATCACATGCCCCTTCACGAATGCTTCACTTGGATACCTCATACAACTCCATCGGCCCATTAGGGACTCCCCTACATCGCAACACGTCTATTTTCATACCCTTGGGCCACCGCGCATGCGCAGAATGCCGCTATTTCAACCCCACACCCAGCCCATCACATGCCCCTTCACGAATGCTTCACTTTGATACCTCACTCGACCCCATCGGACCATTTTATCTAGGGACTACTTTTTCTCCGCGGAAGCTTTTTCCCGCGACCGAATCACCGCCAAAACCGCTGCCAGACCGCATCACCGCGGATGAATACATCCCCTCCAACAATTGGAACTCTCCTGTGCTGGAGGTAGCTTTTGGTGATTCTGCCGGAACTATATTATTTTACAACATGGCCGTCTAAAAACACGCCCCCTTTTCCAACATGGCCGTTAAAAACACGCCCCCTTTTCCAACATGGCCGCCTAAAAACACGCCCCCTTTTCCAACATGGCCGTCTAAAAACACGCCCCCTTTTCCAACATGGCCGCCTAGGAAAAAAACCCAGTACATCAACACACACCAACAAGTCTAGACATGTACCAAAGGACACGCCTCTACTCTGGCAGATCGAGTTGTCTCCCTTGCGTACAAAGTGTACAGATGGCGCCACCATCGGAAGTTGTGACGTCATAGTTACATCCGGGTGAAAACTTCCTCCATTTACGCGCTGTATACTCTAGATGACATGTCTGTTGAGTTAATTTTGCCTGACAAATCCAGACTTGATAAATACATGGTCAGTTTTTACCCGACAGTTGTCTGACATCTCCTTTTTCAGTCGATACATGCATAAAAGAAATAATTAATAACTTTTTTTGCACTTCTGGATCGTCACAATATTCAACTGCTGAACGAACGGTGTGGCTGTGTGTGAAATTTTTATTACGAATTATAATAACATAAACGATTATTTGCGTAAGCGGTTCGCTGTCATTCTACGTGTAACTTTTGCACGTGAAAAACCAGAAATCAAAATGAAGAAATAGAGAAAAATAAAATCATTTTGTTTTAATGATTTGGAGTTTCGAACTCAAAAGTTGGTGTTCATTTAATCTGTAGTCGAACAGTCTAACCATTCCGCCAAATAGATCTTACAATTTTCATCTGGAGGTATCATGTGCCGAATAGCGGTGAACTACACCTTTACAGAGCACTCCAAGCGTTTTGACATATTTCTATATTACGAAAATATGGCATCTTTAACCAAAACGATTTTTCAGTATCGTTTTATAGGTTTCAACTCATCGTATTTGGATATCCAGCACTCGTTTTGGTTAAAGGTGTCATATTTTACAAATGAAGAGAATTCCCTCCAAGAATATCACCAAAATTACAACAAAAAACAAAACAAACAAATGCCTATTTTCTAATACTTGTAATATTTTTTTGATAAATATCTTATTCGTGAAAATTCAGAATACGAAATGTGTAAACACGAGGAAATTAAATTATATTTTCGGTTTATAAACGCAACACACGAAAGGAAAAAAATACAGTCAAACCGAACATCTTCTTTAGTGAGTAGTTATTGAGTTAAGGAGCGGACAACAACGCTTGATGGACGACAGTGGTGCTGGCAGTGACGGATAAAAACAGACGACTGAAAATCAGAAGAGACATCCAAACCTGGTCATTTCTTAAGGTCCTCCCACAAGTTTCCTGAAATTCAGTCAAATAATTATTGAGATATGAAGCACATAACACCACGTGAAAGATAGCGGACAATGAACGAACAGATGGAATAAAACTCAACGACAATATGGACAGACCCCACCATCTAAGCAGTACCTGGGGCCCAACCACAAATGCTTTTCCCAAAGCTTCCTGCAATTTGGTTGAGTACTTCTCGAGATATGAAACGGACAAGTACACGTCACAGACAGCGGATTATGAACGAACAGACGGACAAATAAAAAACAGACCAAAAGAAATATGGGGAGACTCCAAAATCTAATCAGATGATGAGGCCCTACCACAAATGCTTTTTCCCAAGTTTCGGTAAATTTGGTCGAATACTTACCGAGATATGAAGCGGACAACCACACATAATGACCAAACAAACGGTTCATTCTTCATGAAAGGTTCACGAAACAATGCATACAATAGCCAAGCCTGGGAACAACAATATGTCTAGACTTGAGCCTTTTCAGATGCGCAAAGGCTCAGACAATATCTTAAGTTCCTACATGAAATATCTACCGAACAGACGGACATAAAACAAAACAACCAAAATACGGACAGACACAACCATCCAATCAGTTCATGGGGCGTTGCCTCAAATGCATTTCCCAAAGCTTCCTGTAATTTGGTCGAGCGGGTTAGGGGAATCCCGCTCTCTAAAATGAAGGAAAAAGAGTCGTTTTCTTTCAATAAATCAGTTCATATTATGAATTCAACAAAATCGTCCTGAGGCGCATACAGACATATCTATCCGAAATAAATGGTAGTAAAAAAGTAAAGCGTCATCTACCTAATTTGCATAATAATAGGCCAAACATTCTTCGCGTTATTTAAACAACATTGGCTGGTTCTTCACGTAGCAAATTAATTTTATGACATGGAACAATAGATAAATCAGTGCGCCTAAAATTTTGATGCATTGATTAAGAAGGAGTCAAAAGTTATTGAGCAAAAACGACCTTTTTTACCTCCATTTTAGAGAACGGGATCGCCCTAATCTGTTGAGTAGTTCTCGAGATATGAAATGGACAACTGCACGTCACAGACAGCGGACTATGAACGAACAGACGGACAGAAAACAGACCAACAAAAATATGGGCAGATCCAAGATCTAACCAGTTCATGAAAGCCTGCCTAAAATGCTTTTTCCTGAGTTTCTTTGATTGATATTAAATCTATCAGAACATGAGTCTTATCAGAACATGACTCCGATCACGAAGTTAGAATCTAAAATCTAATCATATGCTGAGTCCTACCACAAATGCTTTTCCCCAAGTTTCGTTTAATTTGGTTGAGCACTTCCAGAGATATGAAACAGACAACTACACGTCACAGACAGCGGACCATAAACGAACAGACGGACAGAGAACAAACCAACCAACATACGGACAGACACCACCATCCAATCAGTTCATGGGACAAATGCATTTCCCAAAGCTTTCAAATATTTAGTTGAGTAGTTCTTGAGATATGAAACGGACTGCACGCCACAGACAGCGGACTATCGTCGAACAGACGGACAGAGAAAAAACACCCGACATACGGACAGACACCACCATCCATTCACTTCATGAGGTCTTGCCTCAACTGCATTTCTCAAAGCTTCCTGTAATTTGGTTGAGTAGTTCTCGAGATATGAAACGGACAACTACACATCACAAACACGTTTGTTCGACATCAGTTCGGGAGGCCCTGCCTAATTGTTTTTCCAAGTTTCGTGAAATTTGATTGATATTAAACCTATCAGAACATTTGTCTTATCAGAACATGAGTCCTATCACGAAGTTAGAACGTACAGAACAAAAGACTTTTAGAACAGGAGACCTATCAGAACAAGAGGTCTGTAAGAACAAGAGCCCTACCAGAACACAAGTTTCAACCGAAATATAAACATATCAGAACAGGAGATCTGTCAGAACATGAGACCTGTCAGAACATGAAACGTATCCGAACAAGCGATCTGTCAGAGCATATAACCTATCAGAACAAGAGACTGGTCAGATCGTGAGACCTATCAGAACGTAAGACTCGTCAGAACATGAAACCTATTAGATAATGAGACATATTACAAGTAAACACCTGTCACATCTTGAGACCTGTCTGAACATAAGGCCTGTCCGAGCCAGGACCCTGTCAGAACATGAAACCTGAGAACGTAAGACCTCACAGAAAATTAGACATGGCATGTACATGCCACGTGTCAGAACCCGAGGTCTGCCAAAACATGAGACTTGCCAGACATGATAGACATCAGTACATGGGACTTGTATGAACATGACACCTTCCAAAACAAGAGACTTCACAGAACACAGAACAGAGTCCTGTCAGAAAGTCAGACTTATCAGACCATGAAATCTGTTAGCTCACGGTAACTATCAGAACATGAAACATTTCAGAACATGAGACATGCCAGAACACTAGAGAGGAGAGAACATGACACCTGTCTGAACAAGAGACCCGCCAGAACATGAGACAGGTCACAACATGAGAGTTCGGAACAGGACTCCAATCAGCATATGAGACCTATCAGAGCATGAGAAAAATCAGTACCTCGGACCTGTCAGAACAAGAGACATGCCAGATCATGAGACATAGCAGTGCATGACACCTGTAAGAACATAACACCTACCAGAACAAGACCCTTCTCCGAGCATGAGTGCAATCAGAAAGCTAGGTCAATCAGAAAATGATGCCAGATAGATCATGATAACTGAGTCATTTCAGAACATGAGAGATGACAGAACAGGTGCCCTATCAAAATATACGACCTATCGGAATATGAGAAATATCAGAACATGACACCCGCCAGAACAAAACACCTGTCAAAGCAAGAGACTTTTCGGAACATGAAACTTGTCAGAACATGAAACGTATGATACCATGAGACATATCAGAATCTGAGATCTGTCAAAGCATGAGACCTTTCACAACATGAGACCTGTCTGTACAACAGCCCTATCAGTACACGGGACCTGTCAGAACATGATACCTGTCAGAAATTGAGACCTGCCAGAACATGAGACATAGCAGAACACGACACCTGTCAGAACGTGACACCTGTTAGAACATGAAACTTCCCCAAACAAAAGACATTGAATCTATCCGAACATGCGATCTGTCAGAAGATAAAACCTGTCAGACTTCAGTACATGAGACATGTCAGAACAATAGACATGTCAGAACAATAGACTTGTCAGAACAATAGACTTGTCAGACCAATAGACTTGTCAGACCAATAGACTTGTCAGACAATAGACTTGTCAGACAATAGAACAATAGACTTGGCAGACCAAGATCAGAACATAAGACTTATTAGAACATGAGATCAATCAGAACACGAAATCTATCCGAACATGCTACCTGTCAAAACAATAGACTTGTCAGACCAAGATCAGAACATAAGACTTATTAGAACATGAGATCAATCAGAACACGAAATCTATTCGAACATGCTACCTGTCAGAACAATAGACTTGTCAGACCAAGATCAGAACATAAGATTTATTAGAACATGAGATCAACCAGAACACGAAATCTATCCGAACATGCTACCTGTCAGAACAAGAGACTTGTCAGACCAAGATCAGAACATAAGACTTATTAGAACATGAGATCAATCAGAATACGAAATCTATCCGAACATGCTACCTGTCAGAACAAGAGACTTGTCAGACCAAGATCAGAACATAAGACTTATTAGAACATGAGATCAACCAGAACACGAAATCTATCCGAACATGCTACCTGTCAGAACAAGAGACTTGTCAGACCAAGATCAGAACATAAGACTTATTAGAACATGAGATCAATCAGAAGACGAAATCTATCGGAACATGCTACCTGTCAGAACAATAGACTTGTCAGAACAAGATCAGAACATAAGACTTATTAGAACATGAGATCAATCAGAACACGAAATCTATCCGAACATGCTACCTGTCAAAACAATAGACTTGTCAGAACAAGATGAGAACATAAGACTTATTAGAACATGAGATCAATCAGAACACGAAATCTATCCGAACATGCTACCTGTCAGAACAATAGACTTGTCAGACCAAGATCAGAACATAAGACTTATTAGAACATGAGATCAACCAGAACACGAAATCTATCCGAACATGCTACCTGTCAGAACAAGAGACTTGTCAGACCAAGATCAGAACATAAGACTTATTAGAACATGAGATCAACCAGAACACGAAATCTATCCGAACATGCTACCTGTCAGAACAAGAGACTTGTTAGACCAAGATCAGAACATAAGACTTATTAGAACATGAGATCAATCAGAACACGAAATATATCCGAACATGCTACCTGTCAGAACAATAGACTTGTCAGAACAAGATCAGAACATAAGACTTATTAGAACATGAGATCAACCAGAACACGAAATCTATCCGAACATGCTACCTGTCAGAACAAGAGACTTGTCAGACCAAGATCAGAACATAAGACTTATTAGAACATGAGATCAATCAGAACACGAAATCTATCCGAACATGCTACCTGTCAGAACAAGAGACTTGTCAGACCAAGATCAGAACATAAGACTTATTAGAACATGAGATCAACCAGAACACGAAATCTATCCGAACAAGCTACCTGTCAGAACAAGAGACTTGTCAGACCAAGATCAGAACATAAGACTTATTAGAACATGAGATCAATCAGAACACGAAATCTATCCGAACATGCTACCTGTCAGAACAATAGACTTGTCAGAACAAGATCAGAACATAAGACTTATTAGAACATGAGATCAACCAGAACACGAAATCTATCCGAACATGCTACCTGTCAGAACAAGAGACTTGTCAGACCAAGATCAGAACATAAGACTTATTAGAACATGAGATCAATCAGAACACGAAATCTATCCGAACATGCTACCTGTCGGAACAAGAGACTTGTCAGACCATGAGAAAAATCAGAACGTGAGATCCGTCTAAACAGGAGATCTATCAGATCGTTAGACATGTGAGATCAGGAAACCTATCATAACATGTGACCTATCAAGACGCGAGACCCATCAGGATATGAGTCGTATCATAAAGTTAGACCTTTCAAGACAAGAGACATGTCAGAAGAGGAAAAATGTCGATAGAGGAGACCTCAAAACATAACACCTATCAGAACAAGAGATCCGCATGAACATGATATCTATCAAATCATTAGACAGGTGTGACCAGGAACCTCATCAAAATATGATACCTATTACAATGTACTGGCTCCCGGATATAAGTGAAACGTTATGAGCTTGGGAGGACTAACACAACACCCATTATTACTGTGGATTTTTTAAACACCACAGGCGAAACAGCGAGGTAATGTAGCAAATTGTGCAGTGACATGAAACAAAAGCTATGAAAAGCTGTAATGGGCTCAAAACCAATTAAGCCGTTTCATATTAGACATTCGAGAGATAGCGTTCGTCAAATCGATGCGCATACAGCAAACGACTGGACCCTTTGACTGTGTAGACTCGTTTTCCACATTGCTTGTTACCGTTTTATACATTCAAATATATTTTTTAATCATAAAACCTATAATGAGCTATAGTGAGTTTGAACTTAGCCAGTTCTCTAGGTTGCTCCGCCATCGAGCCGAAAGTGTTAGTACTCCGCCATCGAGCCGAAAGTGTTAGTACGTTAGCGTATGAGTACGAAGCGGTGTCAGGAGTACAAAAAAAAGGATTGAACGGAGAAAATTTCATCGATGACACCTCACAGTTTTTCGCCACATAGTTCCTCTCATATACCGCGAAATATGTGTTCTGCCATAGCTTCGGAACCATGGTTACCCAGATTACATTGACATCATGCCCATGTTGCACGGAGACTGACTAAATCAGATAAAGCCTAAATAGATAATTAACAGACCTGTTTGGTCTGTTCGCTTTTATAATATTCAACAACCCCGACTTTTTGAATTGTGTGATATTAGCATATTGATAGATCAATGGCGGTATTTTCTTATGTACAAGTTTGGCTGAGACTCACCCATATATTCCATGTTTCGCGTCGATCAGTTCAGTGGTTTTGGATAAGTTTTTCGCAAAAGTTTAACCCTAGTAGGCCTTGGAGGGGCGGCATAATTTTCTGCGTTATTTCTGTGTTGGCCGAGTGATAAGGCGTCTCTCATTGTTCAAGTCGAAATCATTTATTCTCATTATGTTGATAGGTACAGAAGTTATTTCTGAACACTCAGGTGGCATAATGACCGACATATATTGTTCAGAGTGTAACCAAAAAAAATGGAAAAGAAAAGGGTGACAACTAGGTCTGTTATCCTGCAAGAGCCAGAAACATATTGATAAGTTCATATGGCAATACATGGAATATATGGAACAATAAAGAATTATAAAATTATTCAATAAATTCGTATGTCCTTAATCACATTATTGCATACGATAATTCATGTTCTACGGGATGCAAGGTTGTCTATACTTTATCATATCAACCTGTTACATATGCTTCCAATACTGAAAAATATCTATACAATTTGTATCAGCATACAATTGCCCATGCAAAGGTTATTGGAATGAACCACGATAAATCCTAGCGTATCAGTACAAAATCAGATATTAAACATTTTACCAGAATATCACTCACCGGGTCGAATATGTGGGATAAGCACATACTCTAGGGAACATCTTCGCCAAGCCCGTAAATCTGGATTACCACCTAAAACAACAGGGTATAATAATATAGCACCTGCTGGTATACTTGTGCATAATCATACCTACTCTGTAGCACTTCATCGCTACTATGCACTAAACTTGTTACCATAATTCGTTATCAACGTTAGTCTTATACTAGTTCATAACTCTGCGATTAACAGACATTACGCAACAGTAAACAACGTGGTGTGACTTGGTCAGGTGACATGACAAATTGCGTGTTTGGGGTCAATTGGGACATAAAAACATTAAATTTACGCATACGAAATAAATTCATGTAGATTCGAGTCATCAGTTATTGCAATATAGCTTACATGGTCATCTGACGCCGATGCGGACTACTGTTGATGACTAGATTACATGAAATCGGTCTTAGTTGTTCCCAAACTGGCGAACAACTTTCCAATCAAAGCGCCATTTCCAGGAAAAAGGTCGGCAACGAAGTACAATGCAATGGGATGCAGGGGGAATAACTCACATTTACAATGACAAACATAATAGTTGTTCCAAGGGGAATAACTCTAAGAGGTAAACTCCAACTGCCCACATTCTCCCCTGCTATCGTTCGATAGTCTCTATCGTACACATGTTTTAAGCAAAATCCACAGATAATCTACCATGGAGCAGTTGTCCTGGAACGACAAAAGATTGAGAGCTGACAATTCGTAGCTTTCTAGGTTGGGGTCATTTTGAGCCTATTTGCATAACCCCGAACAGAGGACCATGAGTACATTCAAGATGGCGGCCACGTGAGTCACCAGAAAAGTGATGCTTTCGTCATTTTTGTTTCCAAATTTCTGCTGTTTCGCGAGGAAAAGAGAGAAAAATCTATTCTATTTCATAGTACACTAATATTTACTAATTTATCGTCATCAAAGCGGCGATCTTGTATTTTTTTTACAATTGCTGATACAACTTAACCTAAGAGTTTAGAGTGGTAAGTTTCAGCAGCCCCTTAGGTGCGAAATGCCGCCTACCCCCCCCCATGACCACAGGTCCCAGACCATGCCAGATAGACTTGTGTAAATATATCGAATGAAACTCGACATTTTCATTGCCAAAAAAAAACAGTCATAGTCATAACCAGTTCTAAGATCTTTACTTCTCATTCACCAAACGTTACATGGGCAACATGTACGAGTTGAATAATCCACATATAAGCGACACTATGAAACCATCACAATTGGACACATATATTTATCAAAATGAAAAGAGCTTACTCTGTCGTCGACTCTACATCAAGAGAGACGAGTACAATTTTGCAATATTTTTAACTTCCCTTGCACAGCAAATGACCTGTAAATGGCGTATACATGGCTCTCTTGGTATCACCTAGTTT
>JAVTVY010055485.1:0-30463 GCA_036873755.1 Hanleya hanleyi
AAACTTTCACACATGCACCAATGGGGCTAGAACCCAAAACACTCTCTGACCTTAGTACATGTAATTCAAAAGAAAACCTCCTCTACCAAACATACACTGTCAAAAAATTTGGGTATAGACGTGAAGTACTCTACCCAAAACAGTTGAGTCAAACTCTACCCAAAACAGTTGAGTCAAAAGGACCCAAAATGTTTGGACCAAACTCTTTGATTCCGTCGCGTCTATACCCCAAAATACCTGGCCAATTTGACCCAATCCTTCTGACATTGTAATCTAACATGCATACATAGCTATACACTGAAAACAATCATCTGTCAATTCTATAATTGACTCTTTCCAATCTATGTTGATTATCAAATATATGCAATATTCATAAAATATAGACGAGTTTAAATCTTTAAAATAACATCTCATATTATACATATCTCCCCTACCGCAAATTAATTATTATCTCTCGAAACAATAAAAATTAACTCCATATAACATCAGCGAAAAATGACAGAAAAGAATCGACCAACTAAAGTTAAAGTTTACAATGTGACGAAATCAGAGGGCAAACGATATTATATGCAATCAAAAACACAGCTTGACCCAAGTAGAAAATGGAAAATACACAAACGAACACAACAAACATGAAAAGGCCAATCGCGGTGTCTCGAATACTACACTACCCAGGCTTTAAATAAAACAGCAAACATATGCCACATCACCAGTTAAAGTTCTAATCTGTCTTTTGAAGACTAAAACTACGACATTTCTCTCTCAACTCACCAACAGTAGATTCCTTGCCCTGATCGGTGATAACTATTTGCGAAATAACGTGTCATGAGCAATATTCTTCAACCAATTTACTCTCAACATCATCACCCATCTTTGCGCGAATGGGGTAACCTTCAGCCCACATGGAATGATGATCAACTATAGTCAAAATAAAAGTATTCCCTTTCGATGATTGTACAAATGGACCGATCAGATCCATTCCAATAATCTGAGATGCACAGTTCGGCATAGGCATCTCATATTTCAGCCGCGAGCGTATCGGTCTGCTAACCGGACAGGCGGAACATATACCTAGTGCCTCAATAATAATTTTTCGCATACCTTGTTAAACAAGCAGCCAGAGGATGCCAAGTCCCCCGCCGAAATGGCAGCAATATTTTTTAGCATTGTTGGTCTCGAGGGGATATACATGAGGGAGGCAACTGCTATACTTCATAGGCGTTGGATGTAGAGGGTCCTAATTCTGCCTTCCCAAGTTTTAAAATCAACTTAGAACGGTTGACTGAACATTTTTTGCTTCTGTAAATTAGCTTCCATGCAATGAAGCATGGAAATTACATGTATGTAACCGAGAAGCGACCCCAAGTGACATCTCAAGGCATATTAGGAAAACCAAATTTGACAAGAAGCTGAATGCATCCTCAACCTATTGTCCGGAAACCAAATTTTAAATTTGCCACCAGGTGTCGCCACCTGTAGGTCCAAGTGGGCGAAATGCAATCCCAAGGATCATTTGATGGTGTATCAGCATACAAACTTTGGGAAGAATCTGAAGAGCCGGGGTTATTGCCCGGAAACCAAATTTAGATTTGTATGCACAAGTGTGCGAAACACAATCCCAAGTGACATCTTATGACACATGAATACCAAATTTGAGAAGAATCCGATGAGCAGTTGTCAAATTATTGCCAGAAACAAATTTCAGTTTTTTCCACAAGGTGTCGCCACCAGTATGCAAAAGCAGGTGAAATACAATCTCAAGGGACATATCATAGCATGGTACCTGCATACCAAATTGGAGAAAAACCTGATGAGCGAAATCAAATTTAGATTCGACACGAGGTGGTGCTACCTGTAAGCACAAGCGGGCGAAACGCAATCCTAAGCGACATCATATGTCACGATATATTCATACCAGATTTAAGAAGAATCTGACGAGCGGTTCCCAAGTTATTACCCGGAAACAAATCTGGTATTTCGCCACCAAGTGGCACCACCTGTAAGTAAAAGTGAGCGAAACGCAATCATGCATGCTAAATTTGAGGAGATTCCGATGACCAGTTCTCAAGTTAATAGCTGAAAACAAATTTTGATTTTAACACCTGATGGCGCCACCTATAGGCGCAAGTGGGCGAAATGCAATCTCAAGCGACATCTTAGGTCATGTTATTACCCGGAGACAAATTTGGGATTTTGCCACCAGGTGGCACCACCTGTAAGTGCAAGTGAGTGAAAGGCAATGCCACGCAACATCTCCCGGCATGGTACATGTAAATGCATGCTAAATTTGAGAAGAATCCGATGAGCATGCAGTTCTCAAGTTATTGGCCAAAAACAAATCTCAGATTTTGTCATCAGGTGGCGTCACTTTCTGAGCAGAAGCGGATAACGCACTCCCAAGCAACATCTCATGGCAAGGTACAATGTATATGCATGCCTAATTTGGGAAGAATTTGATGAGCAGTTCTCAAGTTATTGCCCGGAAACCAAATTTCGAGCAACATTTCAAAGCGTTTCAAAGTTATTGCTTGCAGCAGAAAAGAGCGGAAAGAACCCTAATGGTGCCACCTACAGGCAGATCTTTCTGAAACGCAATACCAATCAACATCTTGTCACAAGGAATGCATATGCAACTAGATACAGTCGATCGAATACGATTGGAGGCATGCCTTTTGCATCTTTAGTAAAGGAAACATTCATAATTTGTGAAGAAAGTAAAAACGTAAAACTTAGGAAAAACATCATTAACATGGCCCCATAAGATAACTTGAGGGTATCCACATACCAAATTTAAAAGAATCCATTAAGGTCCAACAATTACTGTCCGGAAATGCAATTTTACCTTGGCCCTCAGGTAGCACCATGTGTAGGCAGATAGGCATAAAAAATAATCCCAAACGAGATCTTGAAGCAAGATCCCTTGACATGGGAAACAGAAAATGTTAACTTGGCCTACAGGTGGTGCCACCTATGAGCAGATCGACAAGAAAAACAATACCAAGTGAAACCTTCAGGTAAGGTACATGTATACCAAGTTCATTATTAAGTATTAAAAAGTTATTGTCTGGAAACAATTTTAAATTTACCCCCAGGTGGCACCACCTATAAGTGGGTCGGCATGAAAAAAAATGCCAAACGAGAAATTGAGGCGAGGTACCTACACACCAAATTTGGAATGAATCGGTTCAGGTTTTTAAAAGTTATTGTCTGGAAACACTTAACTTAGCTTTCAGGTAGTTCCCCTATCAACATGAAAAACATTCTCAAGCCAGATCTTGAGACAAGGTACCACCACACCAAATTCGGAAAGAATGCTTAAGGTTTTCAAAAGTTATTGTCTGGAGATGCAATTTAATTTGGCCCAAGGTGGCGCCACCCAGAAGCGGATTGGCAAGAAAAACAATTCCAAGCAAAAATATATACATGTAGACAAGGGATCCATTTACCAAATACAAAAACATGGGTCTGTGCCTGATAAATTGAAATCTTTTGGGGTTGCAATTATCCCAATATTGCAGACAACACACAAATTTCAGCTTCTGCCAAGATATATTGGAGATATATACATGTATGCTCAACCACAATATATGAGGGTCGGGCGAGGGCTAGTTTGGGAGATAGAGGGTGTGGCTCGGCGCCCTGGGGATGGGGACATGCTCTTCTTGAGGGTAGTGGTAGGTGTGCTGACATGAAAGCCATAGAAAGCTCCCTGTACATGAAACAACCACACTGACAACAATTTTGCACCCAATTCACTGTTTTTGGGGCAATTTCATACTTCAGGACCTATGTTGTCTGCTTTGGAATGTAACATATAATATAGCCATTTTCCCGGTTCAAATCGGTTATGGACTGAGATCCAGCTTGGACAAATAAATATATCCCATTCACTTAGGTTTAAACAAAGGGCCATAACTTTTGAAAATATAACCAAAAACAGAGTAACTTCACGCTGCATACCTATGGGTCACTGACCACATATCATGCAAATTTCATACTTGTTCATACAATAATTAATATTAACCGAGATCCAGACTTACAAATCCCAATTCACAAAGATTTGAAGAAAAAGGGCCATAACTCTTGAAAATATAGGCGAAATGTGGAGAAACTTCACGCTGCACAACTACAGGGCACTGATCACATATCCTGCAAATTTCATAATTGTTCATACAATATTCACCGAGATCCAGCCCGGACAAGTTCCAATTCACAAAGATTTGAAGAAAAAAGGGCCATAACTCTTTAAAATATATGCGAAACGTGGAGAAACTTCACGCTGCACAACTATAGGGCACTGACCACACATCCTGCAAATTTCATAATTGTCCATACAATATTAACCGAGATCCAGCCCGGACAAGTCTCGATTCATGAAGAATTCAGGAACAAAGGGCCATAACTTTTGAAAATATGAGCGAAACGTGGAGAAACTTTACGCTGCACAACTGTGGGTCACTAACCACATATCATGCAAATTTCATACTTGTCCATACAACATTAACCAAGATACAGCCCGGACAAGACCCATTCACAGAGATTTCAGAAAAAGGGCCATAACTCTTGAAAATTATAACGGAACACGAAAAAAACTCTACGCTGCACAACTACGAGCCACTGGCCACAGTCCATGCAAGTTTCAATCCTGTCCATGAAATATTAACCGAGATATTGCCCGGACAAGATATTCGGACGGACGGACAAAGCGATCGCTATATGCCCCCCCTCTAGTTAGAGGGGGGGGGGCATAAAAAACAGGGGTTCGGTACTGCGGGGATTTCCCCACCAGTTATTTCATATTATACTTCTGAAATATAATAAGGTTCATGCAAAAGCTTTAGGGTAAATCATATGATGTGGAATAGAATGATTTCATAGCAAAGTTGAAGGATATTGCAGACAACACACAAATTTCAGCTTCTGCCAAGATATATTGGATACATGTATGCTCAAACACAATATATGAGGGTCGGGCGAGGGCTAGTTTGGGAGATAGAGGGTGCGGCTCGGCGCCCTGGGGATGGGGACATGCTCTTCTTGAGGGTAGTGGTAGGTGTGCTGACATGAAAGCCATAGAAAGCTCCCTGTACATGAAACAACCACACTGACAACTGCATGCCATCATCTATCACAGTCCGAAAAACCACAAGGTGGAATTCAATTCAATTCAGGAAATTGATCATATGCACAGTGTGCACCCAAACTTTAAGAACTCAGTTGTAATTAATATAGTAAGTTACACTGTGGACACAAATGGTTCCTGCAGAAGCTTCAGGGTAAATCATATGATGTGAGATACAATTATTTGATAACAAAATTGAAGAAAATGTTGTCCTTCATTTAAGACGACACGAAATTTTAAAAACAGGGGTCCGGTACTGCGGGGATTTCCCCGCCAGTTATTTCATATTATATTTCTGAAATATAATAAGGTTCATGCAAAAGCTTTAGGGTAAATCATATGATGTGGAATAGAATGATTTCATAGCAAAGTTGAAGGAAATGTCCTTCATTTAAGACTACACAAAATTCAAAACTAACACAGGTTCGGTACTGCGGGATTCCCCTGCCAGTTATTTCATATTATACTTCTGAAAAAAAATATGATTCCTGCAAAAGCTTTAGTGTAAATCATATGATGTGGCATAGAAGGACTGGACAGCAAATTTAAGAAAATGGTGTCCTTCATTTAAAGCGACATGAAATTTAAAACAGCGAGAAGCGGAAGAAAGAAGAACAAATGACAAACGCATTTAGGCATTTAGGGATGCCTAATTATTAGACAAAGCATTTGGAAATTATCACTTGTGAAGAATTTGAATGGAAACCACGGACATGCACAGAAGATTGGAACAAGACCCAGTGGCGCCACCTACAGGCGGATCTTGCTGAAACGTAATACCAACAGACGTCTTGTCGCAAAGAATGCAGATGCCAAATTTCGGAGGAATCCGACAAAGCATTTAGGAGTTATCGCTTACGAAGTATTTGCACGGACATGCACTAAAGATTGGAACAAGACCCAGTGGCGCCACCTACAGGCGGATCTTGCTGAAATGAAATACCAAGAGACATCTTGTCGCAAAGAATGCAGATGCCAAATTTCGGAGGAATCCGACAAAGCATTTAGAAGTTATTGCTTACGAAGTATTTGCACGGACATGTCCGTGCATGCACGGACACATAGAAGCAAGACCCCAGTGGCGCCACCTACAGGCGGATCTTGCTGAAACGTAATACCAATAGACGTCTTGTCGCAAAGAATGCAGATGCCAAATTTCGGAGGAATCCGACAAAGCATTTAGAAGTTATTGCTTACGAAGTATTTGCACGGACATGTCCGTGCATGCACGGACACATAGAAGCAAGACCCCAGTGGCGCCACCTACATGCGGATCTTGCTGAAACGTAATACCAAGAGACGTCTTGTCGCAAAGAATGCAGATGCCAAATTTCGCAAGAATCCGACAAAGCATTTAGAAGTTATCGCTTGCGAAGTATTTGCACGGACATGTCCGTGCATGCACGGAAACATAGAAGCAAGAACCATTTTAAAGTCCCCGGCCGCGTTGCGGCGGGGGACAAAAAAGTCATACCGAACAGGGTCTTGGTGACCTACCCGAGTATGAGTCTGGTTTCTCAGTTGGGTACGAAACACTCATTGTAAAAGAATTCTGGGGTTATTTGCATGTGAAGCCACGCCCCCGCCTCCCCGGTGAAAGAAAAAAGTGTTAAGCAATGCATGCTCATCAGGGGGAAGGCTAAAGAGACTAGCAAACTCTTTCTGTTGCTGTTTATGAAGATCATCCAGATCAATGCCATACACAGTAAGTGGTACATATTATGGTAATACACATTCAGGTTCATCAGGTATAATGTAATCTTTCGTGACAGCATTTCAGCCGAATATTCTGACTGTCATTGATATACTCAATTTTGCAACCATATTCAGCTATCAAGATCAGATTCAACTCAAAATGTCTTACAGAAGAACTTGATGCTAAAGGTCACATACCGTATAGACATGGGATTTCTCGACTCTCTATACTACAATCCTTCTTCAGGACATTATTGCCCGTCTAAGTTCATTAATAGTATCTGTGTTCAAGAAAACTGATCGTAGATATATTAATGTCGGATGCCGTAAGCATTCTTTAGCTCTACTACATACAAGAGATACCATTCATGGAATGTTTCTTTGTTTATAGAGTTGCTTGAATTTCTCATTAATAATATCTATGTGAAATTTGGCAACACAATATATCAGCAGCATATAGATATTCCAATGGGTACTAATTGTGCACCCCTGTTGGCTGACCTGTATCTGTTCTCTTATGAATATGACTATATGCAGGCGCTTTCAAAAACTGATCCATTCAAAGCCCGTTCCTTCTCATTCACCAAACGCTATATAGACGATCTTCTCGCTGTGGATAATCGCTATATAAATGACGCAGTGAAGGATATATATACACCTTCACTGGATTTGAAGGAAACTACAGATAACCCTACAGGCACATCATATTTAGACCTATATCTCTATAAAAATGAAACGGGCCTTCTCTCTCGTCGACTGTATGACAAAAGAGATGATTACAATTTCGACATCGTAAACTATCCCTTCCTGGACAGTAATATTTCAGTGGGACCTGCATATGGCGTATACATATCACGCCTAGTAGCATTTGCTAGATCCTGTGTTAAATGTGACGATTTTAATCAACGTCACAAAACATTGTTGCAGAAACTTATAAAACAGGGCTACACCACCAAGCGCCTCCACTCAAAGTTTCTCAAATTTGGCGACACATATCGCATGCTGATAGCAAAATACGAGTGTAGCGGGCAAGATCTATGGCGTTACGTTTTCGTAACTTGTGTCTAATTCCGCTTAACCCGGGGCTATGGGCCGTATGAACCCATGTATTTCAAGATCCTCATGGTACGCATATGAAGTCACAATCAAAGCGTGACTGAGATACATCATTCTTTAGATGACGACTTTACAACGAATTATGGATTAAGAATACTGATCAGCGATACGGATTTGATATTTTTGGAACATCATGATGTCTGGGCGGCATCATTGAAAACTGTTGACCTCTTCTCTCTTGCAGAAAACAAGCTTATGTTTATGTATACTATGATTGTGTTTTTCAATTTGGTGCTAATACTGTTATATGGAATATGGAATAGGCCTTTGGATTATGGACGCGGATATTCTCTAATGGACGACGGGCTGAATTATGAATGACGAACCAGACGCTTGTAATCAGGACTTACGTTTGTGGTCAGTGTAACACTAAAATCTGCATCATACAGGTAGAATCTCAGTTTTTGCATCTCAACCATGGTTTCATATCTTTCTTTCTCAATGATCGGTCAATTTAACTGACTGTCTTTCAGGGGGGTAGAAATGTATTATCAATAGCATGATCATCAAAAACACACCTCTTTCTCTTTGACTGCAAATTGTACTCTTGAATATACTTTTAAGTCTCTTTAACTGCAATTTATACTCTTGAATATACAAGCATGTGTAATACCAGTCTCAAATGTACAGCATGCTCAGTTTTGTTACGTGAATAAATGACAATGTCGTCGACGTATACAAGAAGAAATTTACCAATATAATCACGGAAATGGTCATTCATGGCCCTCTGAAACCTGCGACTGAGTTACAAAATTCAAAAGGCATGGAAACCCACTCAAAAAAATACAGATCAAATGAATGCAGTCTTTTCAATGTCTTTTGTTGAGACAGGTATCTGCCAATATCCAGACATAAGGCCCAATTGTTGTAAACATAGAGGCACCTTGCAGAGTAAAAAATGTCTGAAATCAAAGGTAATCGATAACTATCTGTATTAGTTACCGAATGCAGAACACGGTGGACCAACTTTCTTTGGAACAAGTGTGACAGATGACGTCCAAGATGATAATGAACGAATCACACCTGCTTGTAGCATCTCCTTTATCTGATCCCTCACAGCAAGCTGTTTCATCATGATATTCTGTAACCTCCCCGGGACGCTCGACAACCCAGCCCTGCCCCGTTTCCCTACTGTCAGCGCACATCAGCTTGGTAATTCGGGTTAGGTGAATGACATTTGGACACCCGGTGTCAGTAAACTCAGCACCTCCAATAGGCAAGATAATGCCCCCAATCGACACGACTTTGGTCTGGCTTTCGCCCATGTTGCTGTTTAGCCGAATGATGGATTCAGAAGGTGGCACATCACGAACAGCTTTATGACCTTGTGGGGAAATACCACACTGTGACATAGCAGATCTGTCGAATTTGTGTAGCAAAAACACAGTTCTTTCTCTTTAAATGCAAACTGTACTCTTGTCTAATACCAGTCTCCAATGTACAGCATGCTCAGTTTCGTTAGATGGATAAAACAGTATCATCAACGTACATACAGAAACAAACTTACCAACATAATCTAGGAAAATGTCATTCATGGTCCTCTGAAAACCTGCGCCTGAGTTACAAAATTCAAAAGGCATGGAAACCCACTCAAAAAGAAAAACAGACCAAATGAATGCAGTCTTTTCAATGTCTTTTGGTGAGACAGGTATTTGCCAATATCCGGACATAAGACTCAATGTTGTAAACATAGAGGCACTTCGCAGAGAGACAAAAATGTCTGAAATCAAATGTAATGGATAACTATCTTTCTTAGTTACCGAATACAGTTTCCGGAAGCCAATTCAGAACCTTGTAGAACAATCTTTCTTCGAAACAAATGTGATAGGTGACGTCCAAGATGATGAGGATGGACGAATCACACCTGCCAGTAGCATCTCCTTTATCTGCTCCTTCACAACAAGCTGTTTCATCATTGCAATCTGTAGGCACGTTGGCAGATGGGCGGGTGACCTCCCCGGAACGCTCTTGAACCCAGCCCTGCACAGTTTCCCGACTGTCTGCACACCTCAATTTGGCAATTCGGGTGAGGTGGATAATGACATTCGGCCACCCGGGTCCATTAACTCAGCCCTTCCAGCGGGTAAGGAAACGCCTCGCATCAACACAGCTTTGGCTTTCGCCTATGTTGCTATTGAGCCGAATGAAAGATTCAGGAGGTGGCATATCACGAATCGCTTGATTTTGCTGAACTTGTGGGGAAATACCATGCTGTGAAATAACAGATCTGTCGAATTTGTGGCAAAAACACACTTCTTTCTCTTTAACTGCAAATTGTACTCTAAAAGCCTGTCTAATACCAGTCTCAAATGTACATCATGCTCAATTTAGTTGCGGGAATAAATGGCAATATCATCAACACATACAAAAACAAATTTACCAACATAATCACGGAAAATGTCATTCATGGAACTTCGAAAACCTGCGTCTTTGTTACAAAATCCAAAAGGCATGGAAACCCACTCATAAAGTCCCACAGATCAAATGAATACAGTCGTTGCAATCAGTCTTTTGGTGAGACAGGTATCTGCCACTGTCCGGACATAAGACCCAATGTTGTGAACATGGAGGCACCTCGCAGAGAGTCAAAAATTGTCTGAAATCAAAGGTGAAGGGTAGCTATCTTTCTTAGTTACTGAATTCAGTTTCCGGAAGCCAATGCAGAACCTGTTAGAACTATCCTTTTGTGGAACAAGTCTGATAGGTGACGTCCAAGGTGATGAGGATGGACGAATTACATCTGCCTCTAACATCTCCATTATTTGATCCTCCACAGCAAGCTGTTTATCAATGGTATTGTTTAAGCACATTGTCAGATGGATGCCAGACATCACCTGGATGGTCGTGAACCCAGCCCTGCATCATTTTCCGACTTCAGCTTGGTAATTCAGGTTAGGTGGCTTGTGACATTCGGCCCCCTGGTTTTCGCCTATGTTGCTGTGGAGCCACGTTCCAACTCATTGAACTGAGCGGTAAATTCTTTACTCCAGAAAGGTTCAATGGGAGTTCGAGATGCATTTATATCCATAGGAACCGGCCCATCTAAGCTCATTGGGGATAATAAGACAAGGCTTCTGGTCCTCCATATATTTCATAGCATCTTCCATATTATCCTCATATTTATTAAGATTAATCTTCCGAGCTAAGTTCTTGTCATCAAGGGATTTCACATAAGCGCGTAACACAATACATTGTGAGTCATCATTCACTACCGGATAGGCTGGGAGAGCTATGTCCCGAAATCTTCTGTAATCAGTTTCATTTGGTTTCTGAAGAATGCCCGCAGCTCACACTTTATCCGTTCACTCTTGTTTGTTGAAACAAATGCCGACACCAAATGCTCCTGTATCGTCTCCCATGTAATTGTCGACCTGTTCTTATCGACTAAAAGTCATCGTCATGTAGAGCCTGTATAGCTAACTGAAATTTATCCAGTCATTTCCGTATGCACCATCACACTTTCTTATGGTAGATATGTGGTCAGGCGAAGCAATACGAAGCAATGCCCATAAGCCATCATGCACAGTCCATGTTCAAGAGAGACAAACTGACCATGCTTAACTACAGTCAAACAAACTACTTAACCACATGAAAAGGCACAGACTGAAACCACAGCACAGTTCCTATAGGTAGTTAACCAATCATAACTTATTAGCAGTTATACCAGAATTTATGCGTTAACAGTTATCCATATAAACATGTTCGAATTGCTCCATGCGGCCATTAATTTATTCAAACTATAGTACAACTAAAGTCAGATGGGAATGACAAAGACCCATCTCGGGATACTTCCAACTCAAAACGGATCTCAGATTTCACCTCAGGAAACTGCCGGTGGCCAGAAACGGTCAGCTTTAGCAAACTTTGCTGCTGAAAAACGCACAGGGGAGACTGTACAAAATCCATTGATTTTGACGCTGATTACATCTCTAAATGTCATTGTTTTCATCAGCATGAGACAGTTGAGAAATAGTAGGATGGGTAGGTGCTTGTTTCAATACTTTGTTTCTTCAATCAATATCCATTTTTAAGTTGTTTTAGACTCATGTATGGGGTCTTCAATAATACTATATACTCTGAGCTTCTCCATGTGTATTAACATTGCATTTATATGGAGCAGCTCAGAGCATTTAGTATAAGATTGAAGTTGTTTATTAGATTGAAGTTGTTTATTAGATTGAAGTTGTTTGAAATTAAATTGAACCATTATACTTGTACGACTCTAACAAATGGCCCACTACTATGGAAAATATACCATTGTAGCACTGTTCTCTCAGTGTATATCAATCTAGGTAAACCAACATGCTATGTGATTTCAGGGAAATTTGTAATACAAGCGTCTGGCCCGTCATTCATAATTCAGCCGTCGTCCATTAAAGAATATCTGATATTATATCTGAGTTTACTGAGATTGACTTTACATTAGATGAATGAACTCAAGAGTGTGGTTGTATGTTCATCACCAAGACTTAATTGGCAGATCTAGATTTCACAGTTGGAAGGTCGGGTCTGGTTTGCTAATGTCAGCATTACATTGCATACACCACTGTTAGCTATCAAGTGAGTCCTGGAGAACTTGATACAATGTTGAAATGTCACCTCAGCATAAGCAAATTCACCACTGTCTGTGAAGGAGCTGTCATACACTGTGTAAACAAATCTCCAAGACAAATTCATTCTGTCTGATCATTCTGGTGGTATTCAAATGTGCATTGGAATAAAATATTGTATGATGAATAAACTGGGTTTGAAGTGAATGGAGTGCTGATTACCAAAAGCCCTCCCTATGCTTATAAATATACAGGGAAAACATAAGGGGCCAACTGGTGATCACTACAGCATGAAATGGCCACTGTGGAACATGGGCAACCCCTGGGTTGATACAGGCATCCGACAAGAGGGTCCATTCTACTCACTGCTACATCCAGCACATGCATGCTCAATCTAATCGAGCGGGACCTGTGTGAAACTTGTGAACACCATATTGAAACTGATGTCATTTGAAACTGGTGAACAGCATATTGAAACTGGTGAACAGCAAATTGGCATAAATCCGTGTTATGTAGTACTATCTTAAAACTGATCGGAATATTCACTATATTTCACATCACAATATTCTTTCCTAAATCATGTACATGTATATTGAGCTGTATCAATAAACCTAAACCCTGATGATGTTTCATCCCTCTTACAATCTGCATTCATTCATCTACATGACAGGTGTTAATTATTCTGAATTCTTTAACACTTGTGTATATATCAACTTGCTAACTGTGCAATTATTGAGTGTTTTAGCACAGTTGTGGGAAATGTACATGTGTCAGGTGTTTATAAATTTTAGGGCGCGGGCACCGCCCTTGCCCTAAATTATATACTTTCCTAAACTAACTGTGCATAAACCATTGAGCACACCTATGAAAAAATTATTTCTTAAGTCTAACATTGCTTCTAAAACACCATATTAATGTGTCAACAGTACAGGTGCTGCAAGGCGTGAAGTCCTGTATGTAACCCGATGCACAAAATTAAAGCCTCACAAGACCGATTGTCAGTCCACACTTGTGTTGGTAATTAAATTGATGTTGTGTTACATGAGAGATCTGGCAGGGTAATTCAATTGTATTATGATTCTCACCTACCATTTACAGGCCTTTCATTTTGATGGGGCTGACTGTATCTTTTAACCTTAACTCAGTTTTGTAAAATGCAAGGTCTGCATTTAATTGTCATAGTCTATACATTGCATCATTGGATAAAAGCGTGATAAATGCCATGTTCCAGGTCAAAAGTGAAAGCACTTACCAAATATAGGACTGATGAATGGATTGATGGTACTGTCCTTGTGATGCTACCGTCCAAGATCAGTGTTCAAAGCTGTCTGAACTTGATATATGTATTCTATCCAAACGAGCATAAAGCGGTAGGTACATGTATTATCGATTTTATGAGCGCAAATCCACCCGCAGTTACCTAGGTCGGGAGGCGAAAATTTTGCGATAGGAAATTTCGATTCAACGGCTGAACCCTACATAATCAATATCACAAAATTAAATGTCAGTAGGGTTCAGCTTTTTGAACTACATTATCCCGCTGTGCTAAATCAATCAGATCCAGGCAACACGAATCAACAATACCGCCAAGTTCGCTCTGAATGCTAACGATGTTACAAACAATTACATTTACAGTGAGTTGTCGAGCCGTAAAGTTTCTGGCTTGAAATTTTCTGAAAAGCAATATAATACATACCCGTCCCTGAACTTCAACAGTTCTCTGACGCCCGATTTCGCTTCTCGAAAAATGCGCGCTCCAGCAAACTTCAAGTAAAAGTTACCTCTTCGCGTAGAAGAGCTCCAGTCGATTTTAGACTATGAGTGCACTCCATACCTATTTCTGTGCGGCCGAAAACAGACGAGTTGCAAAATCTTCCACAAAAGCCGTAGAACAGACAACTGTATTCCCCACAATTTAGCTCATCACCAGGTAAGGTATTTTACTAATAATTTGTATAGGCCAACTACGACCCTGATATAATCATTTTGCCAATCAAACCAATCTTTTTGAAACAAATGATCATTTTTTCTTTCGGGGACCGTTCATTTAATATGTCGAAGGGCATCACATATATTTTCCACCACTTCTTAGACCTACTGTGTTCTTGATTAAATTTTCCTCTACTCAATTTCTAAATTCTTTTTTATTTTAGCGCGCCTTCAGCGGGCAAAATTTGTTTATAAACTAATTTTTTTTAAGTGTTCGTCAAAGTAAAAACTCGATTCGTTAGCTTTTTCGTCTTTGAAATAGAATTTCTATTTTTCTAATGTTAAGTTTTCAAAATCCATTTCTGGAGGTGATCTCGTGTTTAATTTCTGGTCTCATAAAATTTCTGCGGGACTTGGCAGGGCTGTATTCTCCAGCTCATTTTCAATTGCAGCTTAACGCAAGTTAATATCCATAGATAATATGCCTAAGATATTTATTGAAGTAAGGCTCCACATTCCTCTTTCAACTATGAACATTTATTGTTTATAATCGGCGAGGAGTAAACTTTATGCAGCAGTAAAGTACAGTATGGTTGCTACATCATTGACATGGATAGATTAAAGGACCTCGAAAGTCAACCCGACCATGATAACAGCACAAACTTATTTAGACAATTTTCTATGTTTAGCTTTGATGTATTTTCAGTCCTTGACATTGTTGGATCAAATGTAGCCGATCAAATTCAGGGATAGCGGATCACGCCCTCTGGCGGATATTTATCAGTGCTACTTGCATTAATACTATAAAAATATCTGACAAATCTGAGACTGAGTGGGCCGCGAAATCCGTATGGAAATCGGCCCTTCTGAATATTCATGTCGCAACATATTCACTGTAAAGAGCCAAAGCACCGTCTTGGGGAGGCAAGCGCGACCTTGGAGAGCGAACGCCCTCTTATGAGATTTGGAGCACGGTCTGGGAGAGGCTGATGGCTGATGCACAAGATGGTTCGCAGAAGCGAAGGAGAGAATCGCTCATGAAGACATATTTCACACGCTTTCAGAGTACCCAGGAGTGTTCGGGGAAAATGAGGAAAATGGGTGATCAGATCATATTTCATCTTCACAAGTCCAGGTAAACCCTAAATCCTCTCAGCGGGTTTACCTGGACATTTTTGGTGATTCGAATGAGTTCTTGAGCCTCTATAATAACAAGCTCCTATATTTCATCCCCCGCCCTTGTTTTGAATTAGCATGTCGGTATCACAAGCCTGCGGTTTTTGCTTGACTTCCCATGTCGATTTCATCCCGACATCAAAGCACTTTGGCCCGCGATGAAATTCAAACCTTTCACATCTCATAGCTCGCAGCGGATTGGGATAATCAGATAGCTTAGCCCTTCATTGATTGGTTTGATTTAGAGGAAACCCCTTGACCAATTTATATGCAGAACTAGTATGGGTAACTAACCACGCCAGTGTATCGATCCTAACAGATCGATCGATACACGAGCTCGCCAAGATGATCATATTTCAGGCCCGTACGCAGCATTTTGGTCAAGGGGTGGGGGGAGGGGGGTAGGGAGAGTCGTTTCACAGTCAGGTGGAACTACAAGGACTATCCCAGCAATGCGCGCTAAAAGCGCGCTCTGCTTGGGGGGCCCGGGGGCCTTTAATAAAAAATTAAAGTTATTAAGATACAGGTACCGGTACTGAAAAACAATTGACGGAAGAAAACAAAATATAAAACTTTATTCTTGAATAAGATGTACACAATAGGCCTATATCATTTTGCCCACGCATGAGACTTTACTTATATTTCACAGATTAATATATTTTGTCGTAAAGTTTACCCAGGTGAAACAATCACAAGAACAATAACTGAATTTCTGGCATTTTGACCAGGAAATCTTTCAAACTTTGCCTAGATATGTCAAAGATATACAGTTACATATAATCATGTACAGTTACATATAATCATGCCGCATATTACAATCAAACTATCGTACAATGTGGCAATAGTATTGATGACTCTAATTATGAGTTAACTAGAGTTTTAAGAAGTTACCGTCGTTTTAGACCCCGAAAAAGTCGAATAAAATGTACCGTACATAAACCATTTCCTTTAATAGGAACCATGAACATTTTTTAATGATATTATAAAAGATGACTGTCTCGATATGTTTAGCCATACAACACCATTTAAGCGTAAAATTCGCAAAATTGTTTCAGCATGTAAATCTTAATTATTGTTATGGCTTATTACTGTTTTTGCCTGTTGTGAAAAGTCAGTTTAGTTGTGTTTAAAATATGCATGATCTTAGTACTATTATTACGTTACAGTTTTATAACTTGAGTGCTTATAACTTACCTAAATGTTTTTTCATATGTCTAAGAGATAGATAAGATAAAATTTATTGACAAAGATACACAGCCTTTGCAGACCGGCAATACAGTCAACAGTAGTATAGTCACGGGATATTCATTCACATTGACCTTTGACCTCTTGGGGTCAATGAGCGTCAATATGCTCTTTAAGTGCACAAAGGTCGATGAGTGCAAGTGTACTACTCTGTATCTGGGGTTAGGATGCGTAGGTGTATGACGTCACTGGACTATGACAGCCATCCTTGATGCTCGGGCTATGGACCACGAGCGCTCGCGCCTGAACCAGCGACGGCTCGTTGACCTCGCCATGGTCTGTGCCCTATTGACCCTGACGAGGAAAATGAGGAAAATGGGTGATCAGATCATATTTCATCTTCACAAGTCCAGGTAAACCCTAAATCCTCTCAGCGGGTTTACCTGGACATTTTTGGGGATTCGAATGAGTTCTTGAGCCTCTATAATAACAAGCTCCTATATTTCATCCCCCGCCCTTGTTTTGAATTAGCATGTCGGTATCACAAGCCTGCGGTTTTTGCTTGACTTCCCTTGTCGATTTCATCCCGACATCAAAGCACTTTGGCCCGCGATGAAATTCAAACCTTTCACATCTCATAGCTCGCAGCGGATTGGGATAATCAGATAGCTTAGCGCGCTCATTGATTGGTTTGATTTAGAGGAAACCCCTTGACCAATTTATATGCAGAACTAGTATGGGTAAGTAACCACGCCAGTGTATCGATCCTAACAGATCGATCGATACACGGGCTCGCCAAGATGATCATATTTCAGGCCCGTACGCAGCATTTTGGTCAAGGGGGGGGGGGGGTGGAGAGAAGGTAGGGAGAGTCGTTTCCCAGTCAGGTGGAACTACAAGGACTATCCCAGCAATGCGCGCTAAAAGCGCGCTCTGCTTGGGGGGTCCAGGGGCATGCCCCCCACTCCTCCCCCCCAACCCGCCCCCGCCCCGGAAAAATTTGAGAACTCCGACCCCCCCCTGTACGGGCCTGTATTCACGCCGGAACATTTTACACAGTTTGCCAGGTCAATGAGTGCAAGTGTACTACCCTGTATCTGGGGTTAGGATGCGTAGGTGTATGACGTCACTTCCGGTAGGCGTGAATCGGACGTGATTCCTACGTCCGGTTTCTTGAATGCATGTACTGACCTTTATTACATCCGGGTTTACCAATCGTATGATGCATGTACTCCGTCCATTCGTCCGGGGACTTTTACATCCGGGGAGGTTGTTACAGCCGGGTATGTCGGGGACTTATCCATTCATCCGGGTCCTTGTTTTTATCATTATCATCCGGGTCCTTCTATCGGATACTATTGGTTACATTGTCTTACGTCCGGGTCTACGGTCTGGGGAATGTCTGGTTTTACATCCGGGTCTGGGATCGTATGATGCATGTACTCCGTCCATTCATCCGGGCACTTTACATCCGGGGACTTATCCATTCATCTGGGTCCTTGATTTTATCATTATCATCCGGGTCCTTCTATCGGATACTATTGGTTACATTGTTTTACATCCGGGTCTTTGGTCTAGGAATGCATTTACTGACTTGTATCTGGGGTTTTTCCATTCATCCGGGGACTTTTACATCCGGGCAGGTTGTTACAGCCGGGTACATCCGGGTTATCGAGCAGTGGTTCGGTCCATGTTTGCGATGGCGACGACAACGAGGGGCGACGCCAGATCCTGAAAGAGTTCACAGAAGCGGTCCTCGACATAGTGCACTCGATGGAGAGGTGTGCTATCACCCACGACTACTGGACTATGACAGCCATACTTGATGCTCGGGCTATGGACCACGAGCACTCGCGCCTGAACCAGCGACGGCTCGTTGACCTCGCCATGGTCTGTGCCCTACTGACCCTGACGCTGTGGCATTGACAGTGGGACCTCATCATAAATACGAGAGACAGTCAGCGTGTGCGTCATTCATCCTTCGTCATTGGGTCAGCCATGTCACCAAGAGACCTGTCCATAAATACGAGAGACAGTCAGAGTGTGTGTCATTCATCGTTCGTCATTGGGTCAACCATGTCACCAGTCCTACGAGCCGTTCTTCCCCTCACCTCTGACGTGAGGTTACACGTCTATGAAGATAAAGTCACCATCGTGGAAGACCGGGATGTCTGTGGGTCGGGTCCGGAGTCCACATCGAATACGGTTACCCTAAACCGTGATGGCTGGACCAAATTTAAACGGGTGTTGAGCGGTGAGCTCGACGGAAACCTCATCCACATCGAGAACGCCAACTACGTACACCGTGCACCCTTCTTTGCACGTCTGTGGCGTTACCACAATCCTACGCAAAGCTTCACCCTAGACCCCGATCTGTGGACGGCCTTGGAGAAAGTGGTGCCTATTGTGGACCAGCTGTTTACACCGGACGAGCGGTCATCAGACGAGTTGGGGTGGTCTCGTGCTACTGAGGACGCGCTGGCTGAACCCAATGAACAAATTATCAAACCTAGCAATGAAGCGGAGTCAGAAGACGAGGCTATAGACTATCCGGCTAGATTCAGTCAACCTAGGATATATACAACGGTGGTAGAAACTTCGACCTCGTTATAAATAAGCGATACTCTCCGGGTCCATCATCATTTTCTCACCATGAAGCGCTAGGAGAAGGTGTTGGATAACTTATACTACAGTCCCCACAGTCCGGCTGCATATAGTGCATTGTCGGCTCTCTATCGAGCGGCCAAACCCCAGGAGATGCAACGAGATTGGCTCAAACAACAAGACACCTATACCTTACATCGAGCTGCCCGTCGCCATTTTCTACGGAACCGGGTCATCGTGGGTGGACTAGATGCCCAATGGCAAGCGGACTTGGTCGATATGAGCGCCTTTGCCAAACACAACGATGGGAATCGGTATATCTTGACGGGCATCGATATCCTGTCAAAGCATGCGTGGGTGGTACCCATCCGGACGAAAACGGGGGCGAATCTCATAGCGGCGTTCAAGGACATCTTCAAGACTGGGCGCAAACCCTTGTATTTGCAAACCGACGAAGGCACGGAATTCCTCAACCGACCGTTCCAAGCCTTTCTCGAGAAACAGAAGGTCTTCTTCTTTCACACCTACAACGAGACCAAGGCTTCCGTGGTGGAAAGGTTCAACAGGACATTCAAAGGCCGCATGTATAAATATTTCACCTATAAGAATACAAGACGGTACATCGATGTTCTCCCGAAACTTGTGAGTGGTTACAATCGAGCCTATCACCGGAGTATACAGAGAGCCCCCGTTACCGTCACCCAACGCAATGAAGCCCAAGTCCGGCGTGTCTTGTACCCCATACAATCGCAACGAGCACCGAAGGAGGTGTTCAAGGTCGGGGACCCTGTACGGATCAGTAAAATCAAGGGCAAGTTCGAGAAAAGTTACTTGCCCAACTGGAGCCATGAGCACTCCTGATTAAACGGCGACTACCCCGACAACAGCGAGTCTACGATCTGGAAGATCTTCAAGGGGAACCGTTGCTAGGGACGTTTTACGAAATGGAATTACAGCCTGTCGTAAAAACAAAGCAAGACTACTACACGGTGGAGCAGATTTTGAAAACCGAACGTCGACGTGGCAAACTGTTTCATTTCGTCAAATGGCAAGGCTGGCCCAGTTCCTTCAATTCCTCGGTCGCGGCCAACCAGGTGAAACGACTATAAAACCAGACACCACTACCATCATCCTTCATTCCACGTTCGACCATGAACACGATGCACCTGCCTCTGAACACAGCGTCTCCCAAAACGCGCAAAGCGCAAGTGGGCTTTGTGGTGATATTGATAACCCTGCTGAGTGTGTTGGACGGAGGTGTGTTTTACGACGTAGCTTATCTCAGCACTCTACTCGACCAACCTAGAACTCCAGCCGTGAGTGGTAGTCACACCAATCTACAGATAGCACCAGTCAACCCCGTATCGAGCCCGGTCACCACCACCACCACACCCCGTGTACAGTTGAGGTCAACACCTACATCGAGCTTCACATCGAGCTCCACTCCAAGTACACCCACTACGTGTGAAAACCCACCGGATCTCATCCCTCACAGTGAAAGCCCATCGATAACGACGACCGACGTTGTACCCACCACCCCAGTTCACTCGTACCAAATTTATAAGAGCGGGTTACCACGACAGCGGATACACCTCCAACCATGGACCCTCGGTGGCAACATCCCTTCACTTGCGTCATCGCAGGACCGACGGGCTCCGGCAAAACGCATTTCGTCAGGAAGCTCCTTCAACACGCCGACAGCATGATCACCCCACCCATTGCCCGAGTCGTGTGGTGTTACGGAGAATGACAGGCAGTGTAAGTAGCAATGCCCCACATCACGTTCGTGGATTCCTACCCAACCTGGCTGGTTTGGAACCGGACACTTTGGTGGTTATGGATGATCTCATGGCGGAGACGGACAGTCGGGTCACCCAGCTCTTTACGAAAGGCAGTCATCATCGACGGCTCAGCATCATCTACATTGTGCAGAATCTGTTCAGTAAAAACAAAGAACATCGGAACATCAGCTTAAATGCCCACTACCTGGTGGTCTTCAAAAACCCGAGAGATACCACTCAACTTCTGCACCTGGCGAGACAGATGTACTCTGGACGCACTGCGTTTGCGTTGGAAGCCTTCAAAGATGCGACAACCCCTCAGCACGGGTATATGCTCTTCGGCCTGAAGCAAGCCACCCCCGACCACCTTCGACTACGCACCGGAATCATTCCCGGAGAGACCCACCACGTGTACATGCAAAAATAATGTAAACACACCCACAGTTGCACCCCCAGCTGGTGTGTGTGTGTTTGATGATGGGGATAATAAAAGAATTAATACCACATCATGGTTGGCTTTGTCTCTGTTCAATATTCAGGAGGTAGCCCGGAAAAGGATAAAAAGGAGAGAGTTGTGGGTTCTAGCATTAGTTGTACATGATGTCTGCGTGAGTACGGAAGCACGCCCCGACGCTCCGTGTATTGAAGGCGGCCCCACCCGAGTTGATCCGAACCATTGTACGCGGTGCGGACCCTGACCTTGTACACTGTCTGTGCGAGATCGGATACAACCCGTTAAAAGGCAACGTACCACTGACTCCGGCTCAGAAGACCAAGTTGGCCAAGCATAAGACAGGTCTCCGAACCATAGTCCAGAAGCGAGTCTCTCAAACACAAAAGAAAAAGGTGTTACAGAAAGGCGGCTTACTCGGGGCCCAATATTGGGTGGACTCTTCGGCCGACAATGAACCACACGAAAAAAATGGTCCTCGTCGAACCTCGGCTCCTTCAAAACCTCCAATCACCGTACCCCGTACCCTCTACGGTGAAGACGATAAACACCCTCGATGAAGAGATGCGTCAGATCTTACAACGACCGGCTTAAGCGACAGTGAGAAAGTACAACAGTACAATGAGACGCTTCAGCGTTACATGACGTTCATGGACCAATACAAAACCCTCTCTACCCCAGCAGCAGCACCACCACCACCACCACCACCACGCGACACACCACCGACCTCAGCACCGTTCCAACTGCCGCCATTAACACGGGTACCACCCATAGCCTCACAGTGGGTCGAAGACGAAGTCCTGAAGAGTGTACCTGCATCGTTCAAGAAACAAGCTGGCCTGGTATTACAACGGATGAAACAGAATCCTAACATGGGTTCCGGTGCCCGGTGAAAGGCTCTACGGGACGTCACGAATACTTCAAAACCCATCAAAACCTTTCCCTTCAAAAATCATGTGGACTTCGATTACAACGCACACAACGACAAGGCCTGTCTCACTCTTAGCTCCAACGTGAGTGTCGAAATCAGTCCTACCCTACAGCAAATACTGGGTCTCGATCTACAGGGGTACGCTGGCCCCACCGGCGAGAGAGCCCACATCACGATGGACATGCGTGGTGGTATGTATGTATGTATGTGTATCTACTCAGACGTGGTCGATGCACACATTGTCGGAGACAGCAACGTACCTTTACTACGCGTCTGCCCGGTGAGAGGCAAGTATGGAGATCAAGTTACCCACAGCTTCAGGCACATCGTTTATTAGCTCCATCATCATCGATATAGAGACGACACCCGTCAACCGATTGCATTCGAGCGTGGGAAAGTCGTGCTGACACTTCATTTCCGTCAAGTCCGAGCGGTTCACTTTGCATAATGAAAGTCCCTTATCAATGTCATACATGCAGTTACGTCGATCATTACACCAAACAGGCTAGGGGTAGCTTTCCGGTCTTTGCAGGTACACGCATGCAACGCGGACATGGGCTGGGGAACATACTCGGGAGCATCGTCAAAACGTTCCTGCCCTTGGTGACGCGTGGGGTCAAAGCGATCGGCAAACAAGCAGTACGCAGTGGCCTGCAAGTCGCGGGTGATGTCTTGGGCGGTGCGGCACTCAAAGAAGCACTGAAACGCCGAGCCAAAGAAGCAGGAGGCGTCTTGGTCGCTGAAGCACAACGCACCGTAGGGAATAAAAGACCTGCCCCACCGAGACCACGCACCAGTCGACGACCGACGCAGCGACGACACACATCGAAGATCCAGGATATCTTTTCTTAAATATGGCTTTCATCCATGCCGAGTCGTGCCCTTCTACCAACAGTGAATTTGATTTATGGACCGTCCAACCTACTCAGACCAGTGCCGAAGAGGGCCAACGGGTGGAACATCTGCCCCTTTCCAGCATTACAGCCACAGGCCCCATTGAATTCACCATCACCAACGCTGATACGACCTACCTGGATTTAGCACATACGTACCTGTACCTGTAAGTTAAAATCACCAATAAAGATGGATCTGTCCTCAAAGCAGATGCACCCGTGGGTCCAGTGAATCTCTGGCTCCATTCGCTCTTCCAGCAAGTGGATATATCGCTCAGTGATAAACTGGTGAGCGCATCGACGAACACGTACCCGTACCGAGCATACATCGAAACACTGTTATCCTGCGGGCGTGATGCTAAAAAGTCGTATTTGACAGCCCCGGTGTTCTACCGAGATACCCCTGGCAAGATGGAGGCGAGTCCCGATAATGACGGCTATACGGAGAGAATGGATTTCACAGCAGAGAGTCACTCGGTCGATATGATGGGACGTCTGCATGCGGACTTATTCATGCAGGACCGATGCCTCTTGAATGGAGTACCTGTCAAAATACGACTAGTGCGCGCAACGCCTGCGTTTGCCTTGATGACCCCGAATGATGAACTCGAGTATAGCATTGTCCTGCAAGAGGCCAGTCTGTTTGTACGCAAAGTGAAACCGAGCCCAGGTATACAGTTGGGGCACATCAGAGCCTTGGAGAAAAAACCAGCCCAGTACCCGATTCGACGAGTACAGACCAAGGTCTTTTCCGTCCCTAAAGGGAATACGACTGTCAATCAAGAAATCCTGTTCCTGGGAGATTTGCCCAAGCGTTTAACCCTAGTCTGTGTGGAGAACGTCAGTTATAATGGAGCTATCTCGAGGAATCCGTTCAACCTAAAAGCGTTCAACATCAATTTCGTGGCCCTGCATGTGGATGGCCAACAGGTACCGGCACGACCCTCACAACCTAACTTCGGAACGGCCAATTACATCCGGAGCTATCTGAACCTCTTCACAGCAGCTGGCCAAATCAACCAAGACGAGGGAAATATGATCAGTCGAGAGGACTACGCGAACGGATACACATTGTTCTGTTTCGATCTGACCCCCACCTTAGACAACGATCATCAACTGAGTCTCGTCAAGAAAGGCAACTTACGCTTGGAACTGCATTTCGGGACACCTTTACCGCGAACCATCTATGTGATTTGCTACGCTGAGTTTGACAACATTATTCAAATCGATAAATGCCGTAACGTCCTGTGTGACTTTGCCACTTAACATGGATATAGAGCAGATTACCACCGTGCTGGAGAATGACCCAGGGACACGGACGGTCTTTCAAGGGGTGTTTGCCCGAGATGTGTTCCCATTAGACCATGTGTATCCTGCTGCTTACGTTCTCAACACGGACCCGATGGATCGGCCCTGTCAACACTGGGTGGCCGTGTACTTGACAGAAGAGCAGGGTGAATACTTTGATCCGTACGGCCTGCCACCTCTTCATCCCGATTTAACAGACTTCATGGATCAAGGCACAGAGACGTGGTGTTGGAATACTAAAACGTTACAATGACTCTTGAGTAGCGTGTGCGGACAATATTGCTTGTTCTACCTGTACCATCGATGCCGGGGACATTCCATGCAGACGATTGTCCACATGTTTGACGAGTACCCCAAGGCCGAGGACCGAGATGTACTCGTATATGACTGGGCCACCGATCATTTCAATGTACAAGTCCCGTTCTGGGCTTAAGTTCTTTTACGTAAAGCCCCCTGTTCTGGGCTTCATTTTTTTCGCGTAAAGCCCCCTGTTCTGGGCTTCAGTTTTCACGTGATTGCTCTCACGTTGTTGTTGTTCACTGAATAAAACATGAGATCTCAATACCCTGTCTTGTGTGTTTTCTGTGTAAGCATAATGCATGAATGCCCGATGTGGGACATGTGGGGATTCAGTCAATGACTGAGCTGAGAAAGTAGCCAACCAGCGGCCTAGGATGGGGCCATATGTAAGCCATCAATGCCCAGAAAACCAACATAGGTTTTAAGGCCTTGATATGCATATAACCTGCCCGGAGCATGGTTAGTGCTTCCGAATTTTTCCCTTGCGGTGTTGTTGTTCAATAAAAAAGTTCATGAAAACCCAAGTGAAGTTCGAATGTTTATTAAGGTGAACAAGTAACTTGAACAAGAATGTATATACAAGCATGTAAGGTGAACAAGTATATAATTACAAGCGTCCAGTCCGCCATCCATAATTCAGCTGTCGTCCATTAGAGAATATCCGCGTCCATAATCCAAATTACAAGCGTCTAGTCCGTCATTCATAATCCAGCCGTCGTCCATTAGAGAATATCCGCGTCCATAATCCAAAGACCTATTCCATATTCCACATAACAGTATTAGCACCAAATTCAAAAAGACAACCATAGTATACATAAACATAGGCTTGTTTCCTGCAAGAGAGAAGCGGTCAACAGTTTTCAATGATGCCGGCAAGACATCATGATGTTCCAAAAATATCAAATCCGTATCGCTGATCAGTATTCTTAATCCATAATATTCGTTGTAAAGTCGTCCTCTAAAGAATGATGTATCTCAGTCACGCTTTCATTGTGACTGTTCATATGAGAACCATGAGAATCTTAAAGTACATGGGTTCATACGGCCCCTAGCCCCGAGTTAAGCGGAATTAGACACAAGTTACGAAACGTAGCGCCATAGATCTTGCACGCTACGTTCGTATTTTGCTATCAGCATGCGATATGTATCGCCAAATTTGAGAAACTTGAGTGGAGGCGCTTGGTGGAATAGCCCTGTTTTATAAGTTTCTGCAACAATGTTTTGTGACGTCGATTAAAATCATCACATTTAACACAGGATCTAGCAAATGCTACTAAGCGAGATATGTATACGCCATATGCAGGTCCGACTGGAATATTACTATCCAGAAAGGGATAGTTTACGATGTCGAAATTGTAATCATCTCTTTTGTCATAAAGTCGACGAGAGAGAATGCCCGCTTCATTTTTTATAGAGATATAGATCTAAATATGATGTGCCTGTAGGGCTGTCTGTAGTGTCCTTCAAATCCAGTGAAGGTGGATATATATCCTTCACTGCGTCATTTATATAGCGATTATCCACAGCGAGAAGATCGTCTATATAGCGTTTGGCGAATGAGAAGGAACGGGCTTTGAATGGATCGGTTTTTGAAAGCGCCTGCATATAGTCATATTCATAGAGAACAGATACAGGTCGGCCAACAGGGGTGCACAATTAGTACCCATTGGAATACCTATATGCTGCTGATATATTGTGTTGCCAAATTTCACATAGATATTTTTAATGAGAAATTCAAGCAACTCTATAAACAAAGAAACATCCCATGAATGATATCTCTTGTATGTAGTAGAGCTCAAAGACCGGTGCACACAAGAATTAAGGTGAACACGTATGTATATAGAGAGAAGTTACAGTGGAGTATATAACTGTTCACAGACCAAGTCATCGAACTGATGTAATGTATATAGAGTAATTACTCACAAGAATGGAGTATAGTTCACAATTAGACAAATTCATGGTGTAATCTATATAGAGAGTAATTCGAGTTAGAGTCCAAATATCTATGTCCATTATTCATAGAGTTCACAAGTCCGGGTATAGTTCACTGACGTCAAAGACAATATATGTAGTATTCACCAGGTACGTCGTACTGACTCCATTGGGAAGGACTTTCCGTTTCGGGTAGAACAAGGTGAATGCATCCCGTTGCTGGATGTACGTTCGCATCTGGTGGTCGACGACTCGGAAACCTCGGTTAGTGCACTAGCACTGGCCTGGCTTTGCAGCACGTCTGGGTAGAGGGCTTTGTCGATGGCAGGGTCGCCCCGGTTAAACCCTTTGCAGCTGAACTTGTTGTTTCCATCTCCACCGTAACAATAGTATGTTTTGGACGACAGGGCGATCATGGCACCTCCACTCCACTCTAACTTGAAGAACCCTGGAGTCCGCTTGTCGTGCTGGTAATGGTCGCGTCGAGGTAGCCACTGGTCCCGTTCCGCCTCATACTGCGCGCGTAGTTCTGGTTTGACGAGTGACTCCCAATCCGCATTAGAGACGGCCATATAGGCAGAGTCCGTGTCCATCTCCATCAATTGCCTGTGTGATGGTTTGAAATACACACCCATGAAATCATATAAAAATTGTAGCATCCTCAGCTTGGCCACTTGGTACACCATACATCCAATTTGGAGCTGTAAGTTGTAACGCGTGGTATTCTTGGCTGAAGCGACTTCATACGTATCGTCATCGATGACGTCGACGGACCGAAACAGGGGCGAGTTTATCTTTTTGCGCGCTTGTGGCGTAGTGCGGATATTGACGTTGAATGGCTTGTCTTGGTTAGTCACCGTTTTTCCATAATAGCCATTGCCCGTCAACTTCCACGATTCCCCGATAATGGCTTTACTGGGATCTTTATCTCCTTGACGACGGGCAGACGTCACGATGTCGGCATGTCCCGCAAAACAGGCTTTCGGTACATACTGTATCACTTGGTACACGCGCGTCACTTCTAGACCGTGGCTCATGTACCACTGTAGTAGCGGGGTACCCAGCAAGATTTTCTCTCCCCACATGCTCCCAATCAGCATCCGACGGGGTTGTTGAAGTACTTCATGTTCTTCAGCATAGGCGCCCATGGTGTCTCCAATGTCATCCCGACTCACCAGCGTGTTTTTAAAGATGGGCGGGCACTGGGCGAATCGTGGCTTCAGATTGTCAGGAAGATGGAGGTCGCATTCTACAAACCCGTAGAGGTCCTCGGAACGAACGGCGTCGAAAATCTGTGGTAGGGTCAGGAGTCGCTGGTGACTGAGTAGAGGGGGTACTCGCGTACTTGAAGCAAGCGGCGTAAATGTGGGAGGTTCTGGCACATGGCGTGAAAATCACATTCCCACAGTTCGATAAGATCGTTCCCCAACTCTTTGACGTAATCGCCATTCTCCACCACTTATGCCCGCAGTTCTTCTGCTGATTTCCCACGTCGTTCGTTGAAACGTACAGCGCTGAAATGACATTCGTGGCTGTGCCAGTAGCAGCCATAAAATTGGAATACGGTAGGTGTTCCATGTACAAGGGCAAACCCATCGACGGGGAGTCGGCGATCTCCTATGCGCTTCTCTGTTGCGGTGGTTTGATGTCGTATAGAAATTCCCCGTCGATAGGCTTCCCAGTCCAACCACTGGTCAGCGAGATGTTTGTACGGTGTACGTTGAGGTGTAAAATGTTGGCCTTCCGCCAACCAGCGCGTATAATGACCACTGGGCATGGGCTGGGCGAGGGACCACAGATACAGGGCATTGGCATCAAATCCAATGATTTTGTCGCAGGGTTTCCCGCCTGGAAGGGTTGTTACGTCCTTCTCGTGGTAGCGATGAAAAATAAGACTCGGACCACCGACGATGTTCTATTTTAAACAATCATACATGTCCTCGTCTTTTTTGTTGATGGAGTGAAAAGTACGTGGAACAATCTTGAAAGAGATGGCGAAGCGCAAGACCCGGTAAACTCAAACACTCCTTGAAAATGTCGACCTGTATCTCACGACGAAAGAGCTGGGACATTTTCTCGGCCGCTTCGAGGAAAGGAACGATATCCAGGTTGTTATACCACACCAGGAAATCTCGCAAGGTCTGCATGTGTTGGTCGTTCCATACCTGCTGTAGTTCCCGGTACGTTTCTTCAGAACATTCCATCTGCTTCAGATCGTCGAAGAAAGCGTCCCAGGGAGGTAACTGTGTTTCCTCCAAGCGGTCGAGTATCGACATATACGTGTAAGGGAACTTCCCTTTGGTTTGTGCACAGTCATAGGCCTTCACCCACTGATCATAGCTATAATTGGGAGCTAGGTAGTTGCGTACATCCAGGAAATGGAGTGATGTGGTGGTCACGGTCATATAATTATTGATCTTTTTGATGACGGACTTGATGGAATTGGACTGGGCCAAGTAAGGGTAGAGAAATTCCTTCACCATGTTGAGATCGTATTGCCCCGAATTGAAGCCGAGCACAGATAACTGGCCTAGGTATTGTAGGAAGCGGGTTTTCAATTTTTTCGCGTACGGCTTAGGTAAAGGAACATCATGCAGTTGAATGTCCTGCCCACTGTGCTCCATCTCCGTCTCCTCTCTGTCAAATGTTTGCCCACTATGCTCCATCTCCGTCTGCTCTCTGTCAAATATTTTTGCCCACTATGCTCCATCTCCGTCTCCTCTCTGTCAAATGTTTGCCCACTATGCTCCATCTCCATGCCCGACTCTTCTCTGTCAAATATTTGCCCACTATGCTCCATCTCCTCGATCTCCGACTCTTCATCGTCGCTGAAGGACACACCGGGTGTAGGAATACGATCGTTGAGTTGGTCCAGTACGTCCTGGAACTGGGACACCAATAATTCTGTACTGGCCGCACTGATTTCCTCTAAAAAAAACATCATCCGGGAAATCAAGTCATGGGAGTCCCCCGACGACAAGAAACAGACGGGTGCAGCGTCATAGCCCGGAACGTTGCTGGAAATGCTGACACTCAGAGGAATATGGCGCTGTGTCCACTGCGTTTTCGCCGAGGTCGCTTCCATGGGTTCCAAAATCGCCTCGAAATCGTAACATGCCTAGTAAGGAAAATAACGGTCCTCTAGTGGTATGACAATCCCTTCATCAGCCAGCTCTTCGAAAATAGTATGCGTGTTATGGTACACACCACCAGGAAATTTCCGTTTCAGTGTTGTCACAAATCTTCTCGTGAGAGTGTAGATTGTTGGACTGTTTGAACACCCGATGGCATTGAGAACAACTGTAGGACTGGGTGTACAGGCTCATATCGTGGATGAGGGAAAAATGACTTACCCCGCCGTCGTCGAAGACATTGACTTTCATGGTAGAGGCATACCGTTCTGTTGAGCGATGAACCAATTCAGCCACAAATGTGTCTCCGTCCTCCTCCTCCTCCTCCTCCCATAGTAAACGGTATACAAAGATGTTGA
>JAVTVY010055486.1:0-30533 GCA_036873755.1 Hanleya hanleyi
TGTGGGGTGGGGAGATATCAACCGTTCTTGAATGTAACTGTACTCTACATTTTGGCTGCTAATAACCTACTCTGTTGTTATGATTTTTGTGCTGCAGGTTAGAGAAGCATACCGAATATATGTTTATAAGCTTCCCCAGAATGGTTGACCACCCTCCAAGAAGAGCGGGTGACGTTAGGTATTGCAGAGTCTGTTCGGCAAAGTTTTTTTACACAATAAGGAATGGACCTACTTCCATCGGAAAAGTGTATATTATGATGAGGAAGAGTACTGATTCTCAATGGTATGTATACCTGTTTGCCATACAGATGCCTATCCGCCATGTCGTACATTCCTCATCAGCTTCTTGTCATTCCTCTTGTTTATTAGAGGAATTAACGTTAGTATCAGAATGGCGGAATTCAGTGTTGCTGCCCCTACCAAGAAGGCCAGATTGGACATTTTTTGACGTAGAATCCAGCATATTTTGTTCCGCGTCTTTCTTAAGGAAGAATCCACCTGTCCTTCCTGACACGACGAAGCTGTAATCGTTATTTTCAGCCTGCAACCAACGCCAGGATGAAACTGGACAAGTCCTACTCGAGAATAAAACAGACATCCTCGATGGAGTGAAAACATTTAGATATCACAGAGATTGTAGGTCGACATATTGCATTCGGCACAACATACAGAGATTAATTAAGTAGAGGGACAGTGGCAGCAATAGCAGTTCATTGGCTGCTTCTACCAACAGTAATCCAGGAGATGACACTGCTGTTATCGAAAGATCACACTTGTCGAAATCTGCATTTGACTGGAAAAGCAATTGCTTTACGGCATGCGCTGTTTTTCTTCTCACAGATATTCAGCAAGCAATGCTAACTGGTCCCTGGTAGCAACAGTCGTAGACGACACGTGTGATAATATCTACGCAAAGGCTGTAGATGCTGCAGAAAAGCAATGAGACTTCGAAATGCTTCAACGCCTTCGTGGTGCTGGACCAGATCTAGTAGCTGCAGATGCCAGGTATCACCGGAAAAAGAACTGTCTTCCAAAATATATCATGGCAGGTAAATTCGAGTCGGAAAATTCGGAAAGTGCTCACATCGCTATTATCAGACAGGTGAAGGAAGAATTCTATCAGTTATGGTTGAGAAGGAGGTGTATCTTTTGAAAACACTGCACAATCGTTACCAGGAGCTTGCCGTCGGAACAGACGTTAAGAATGCTTCGTCATACACTTCTCTGAAGTTAAAACACCAGCTACTTCAAGAATGGCCAGAACTCTCTTTCATACCACAGCCAGGATTGTCGGATTTAGTATGTTCAAGGAGGCCCTGATCAAGGTCAGTAATTTGATAATCCTAGCTGTGGTATGAAAGAGTTCTGGCCATTCTTGAATTAGCTGGTGTTTTAACTTCTGAGAAGTGTACAGGTGTATGCCGAAGCATTCTTAACGTCTGTTCCGACGGCAAGCTCCTGGTAACAAAAGATACACCCCCTTCTCAACCATAACTGGTTGACAGAATTCTTCTTTCTCCTGTCTGATAATAGCGATGTGAGCACTTTCCGATTTTTCCGACTCGAATTTACCTGCCATGATATATTTTGGAAGACAGTTATTTTTCCGGTGATACCTGGCATCTGCAGCTACTAGATCTTGTCCAGCACCACGAATACGTTGAAGCATTTTAAAGTCTCATTGCTTTTCTGCAACATCTACAACCTTTGTGTAGATATTATCACACGTGTCGTCTACGACTGTTGCCACCAGCGACCAGTTAGTGAAGCCAACGCAACAGTAGCACCAGTCAAATCACAGCTCCCAGGCAAAGATTTCATTTCAGTTGGCCACGATCTTCTGGATAACAGCAGTGGTATCTCCTGGATTACTGTTGGTAGAAGCAGCCGATGAACTACTGCTTCCACTGTCCCTCTGCTTAATTATCCCCCCCCCCTCCGTTTCCAGAGCATAACCGTTACTTGGATTCCTCTCAAATTTGGTTCTCAGCTACCACACCATGAGACCTCGCTTGAGATTGCGTTTGGTGCATGTGCCTCTACAGGTGGCACCACCTGGGGTCAAAACTTTCTTGTCGGTCCGTAACATTTCATTTCCGGATGATCAGCTAGTTGGATTCTTCTCAAATTTTGTATGTAGTTATCATACCATGAGACCTTGCTTGGGATTGCATTTGACGCGTGTACATCTACAGGTGGCGCCACCTATGGGCAGAATTTTCTCAGTTGGTTCGTAACATTTCGTGTCCAGAGCATAACATGCGTAGACAATCCGTTGACCACAGTCGTGACCGAGTGAGGTCCTCATTGTCAACTATTTACATACCGTGCCGCCACCAAATGCAATCTAAATGAACTTACCCGTAAAATACTAGAACATGTATACTTATATTCTACTACAAATGGTTGTCAATTTCTATCAAATGTACATCCGGGGGGTATCTTGTAAGCATGCTTACTGATCATTTCCACCGCCACCCGATGCAATCTCATTCAACTTACTCGTGAAACGCTAACCACCAAAATGTATCGATGCCTTACGGGGGAGGGGGGTATCTTGTAAGCAGCCTTGCTGATCATTTTGATCAAATGTGTGCATCCCTCAGACTATGCTGTAGTTAATCTCTGTATGTGGTGCCGAATGCCTATGTCGACCTACAATCTCTGTGATATCTAAATGTTTTCACTCCATCGAGGATGTCTGTTTTATTCTCGAGTAGGACTTGTCCAGTTTCATCCTGGTGTTGGTTGCAGGCTGAAAATAACGATTACAGCTTCGTCGTGTCAGGAAGGACAGGTGGATTCTTCCTTGAGAAAGACGCAGAACAAAATATGCTGGATTCTACGTCAAAAATGTCCAATCTGGCCTTCTTGGTAGGGGCAGCAACACTGAATTCCGCCATTCGGATACTAAGGTTAATTCCTCTAATAAACAAGAGGAATGACAAGAAGCTGATGAGGAATGTACGACATGGCGGATGGGCATCTGTATGGCAAATAGGTATACATACCATTGAGAATCAGTACTCTTCCTCATCATGTACACCTTTCCGATGGATGTAGGTCCATTCCTTATTGTGTATAAAACATTGCCGAACAGACCCCCCCCCCCCTCCCGCAATACCCTTTTCTAACGTCACCCGCTCTTCTTGGAGGGTGGTCAGCCAGCCATTCTGGGGAAGTTTATAAACATATATTGGGTATGCTTCTCTAACCTGCAGCACAACAATCATAACAACAGAGTAGGTTATCAGCAGCCAAAATTTATAGTACAGTTACATTCAAGAACTGTTGATATCTCCTCTGGAGAATAGGTCACAACTTGGTTTGTAATTGTATTCAAGCATGGCATCATGCATTTCCTTAATCCTGGTACCATAACGATCAGTTTGATATATGATGACCTTTGGTAAAATGCCGGTTTGGGTTACTCGGAAAATAATTCAGTTTTGGGACCCATGCTGCAGCGCTAATTGTAATATGAAAGTCCCAAGTAAAAATATAGAAAATTAATAATTGACAATCTTTGACCTTGACCTCTGGTAACCTAATTACCTTGACATGTAGCTTAACTAATCCCTGAATAGACCTAAGACATGGCCATTAGCATTTGGAGTAGTTACTTGTCAAAATATGCAACTAATTTCAAGCTGTCCAAATTCATACAATTTTGCCTGTTTTAGCGCAATAAAAAGACCATTTTTGAAATTGCTCAAAAACAGTTCTGTGCCACAGTCTAAATAATAATAAACTCCACTTGTTTAGACTTATTATAGACTTGGGTACTTCTTGGCTTCCATTTGAACCCATTTAGGTTAAGAAAGTCCCATTGGCACGGTATCTCAGCGAGTTTTCCTACAGGTGGTCACGTTTTAGACAGGGGTCAGATTTCGTGACCTTTTGACCTCTGGTGACCTACATAATTGACATATTAGCATATAACAGATACCAACATATAGATGATCAGATTACCAACATTTCGAGTGGCCAAATGTCATTATATCACAATTACTTGCAAAGTTATGCAACTTTATATTTCCCCTACCCCAAAATCTGGTCCCTCAGATTGGACTCGGGTGTCCGTCTTTAAGAGGTGATTACTACCACTAAGCTGTGAGTCCCGTCTTGCTTTCAAAGTTTTTTTTGCATCTATGGATATAGGGCTTTCAAAAAATCATAATGAGAATTTGCCACCCCAGGTGGTACCAATTGATGAAATTTTGGGGTCTGGCTCATGAACTACATGTGGCTTCTTATCCCTACGCCAACATCATTTTCCATCACCATTTTTAGTGTTGAGTTTAACATGACTCGTTTATTGTTCGTTGGTGCTGGAAAGCGTTGCAGCCCTAGCTGGTTTCACTTCTTTTCGAGCTATCCACCACGTTTTTTATTGTGTCCGTAATAACTGTCCTGGATTTAGTCATGACATTTTTAAATAAAATAAGGTCGCCTCAATTCTTCTTTATAGTTTCGCCTTCCTATCATAATTATCAATGCTTTTAGTTAAGCGGATCGCGTTTGTCCGGTGAATATTGAAATACACTCATTCCTTGGACGAAAAGATACAAGTTCTTTATTTGGAAAGTATATTGTAAAAGTATAGAATATGAAAGTACAAATATTCTGGATGAGAAGAACGGCTTACATGAGATATATTCAGTCGTTTCGGTGAGTTCATTTATTGCACATCAATTGCACAATAACCGATATCATATTCCAAATTTGATCTCCCTTGTCTCTTTAAAGTACAAATAACCGCGTATGTTTTAAATGCCATTGCGAGTAATAAAGCGACGAAAGTGATGTCAATATTATGCGAAGTTATTTCTATTTAGGAGAAATATAACTCAGTATTTTGACAGACGCTTAGCTTAAATATAATGATAATACAACAGTTTGAGTAAACCCCTTGGAAATGTGGTCTACTGAGGTTACGCGAGTAATCCTACCGTCACGATACACTCTAACTGAATACAGTTCTCAGTTTTCGATTGACGTATCCTTTGATGCCGACACGAAGTCCTTTCCAGACACCCCTCCCCCCACACTTAGATTTCACCTGTTACTCAGGGACGTATGTTTGCAGGGACCTACGAACTTTACATAGTATGATCACTCAGGGAAATTCAAATTTGCAAACTAGATGTTTTTCGTATCATGTTGAGCAGCCACATGAAAACATGTGCATAAATGCTTGTATTTTACATTTTATTAGATATAGGGGGTAAAATGTCAGTCAAAATAAAAAAAATTGGTGAAACAAAAACAACACAAAAATGATACGGTACACTTTTCGTGTGAATTAGCATTACATATACTTTTCTAGATACATTTATATGGAAATTACACTCTATAATCGTCTCAAAACTTATCACAGGAACTGGATTGACAAGCGTAGAAGATTTCTGATGCTACACTGTACGTACATGTATCAGTTTTACGCGATCGCTCCCAGCTATAGCTTGAGATTGTGTTTTGACATTGCCACAATACACCCATGGTATTCAAATGAATAAACATAATGAAGTATGTCCTACTCTGACTGAAAATGCATGGTGGACATCTGAACATCCAGAGCGAAAGCGTCACGGAGATGCGTTATACTTAAGTAGGCGACCGAGACATTCAACTGAAGTTGAGAATGTCGACTTCCTCTTGCTCGTGTTTTTATATATTTGTTTTTCACCGACTTTATATAATAGTAATGTGAATAGCGTATATCGATCATGAAAGAAAGCCGACTACTTATTGTCGGATTTGTCGCTAATTTTGTTCTAAAATTGTTTGACACTGAACACTGAATCTTACTTCAAGCGTTTAGTTCGTCAAGCGTCCAGTCTGTCATTCATTATTCAACTGTCTTTGCTCGTCCGTATTCCAAAGACCTAATTTCCTATAACAACATTAGCACCACATTATAGTTATTGCTCGTTTCCTGCAAGAGAGAAGTGGTCAACAGTTTTCAATGATACCGGCAACACGTCCTGAAATCCGTATGATTTTTGTATAATTGGGAGTGTTCATGGGAATCCCATGGGGAAATTGCAGAACATGGGTTCTTACGGCACCCCGACCCTGGTTAAGCGGAATGCTACGAAACATATCCAATAGACAAAATGGCTACGTAAAAGGCAGTGGTCCCATGCCAGAATCATCATACAGTTTTCGTATAAAGTGATCATCAGGCTTGAACAGAAGCAACATTAAATGACAGTGCATGCAAATTCAGAAAGCATTAAATTCATTTGTATATTTTACCATTACAAAAGACTCATAAGATTTTTGCTGATCGCAATCAATGAAATCAATGAGCCTGATTTGACCCACACCAACATCAGAACACATATTTTATTATAACATATGCTTATTATCTTTGTATGGCGTAAAGTAAACCGTTCTGTAACGTCAACCGTTCTATGTTGATGATGCCGCAACTTATAGTGACGATATGATCATATCGTCGTATTGTCTCCCGTTCTACTTCTACTAATTATTGTTTTGAATTAACTAAGCAAATGAGTGTTCGTTGAGGTATTATGACTGCTGACACTATCTTTGATTGTTGGTGCAAAACAAACTTCTATGCCAAATATTACTATACGGATTGCACAGGACTAGAGAGGAAGGAGAAATTTTCGAACTTCTCCTAAAAGGTACCCGTACGATGTCAGCCGGAATGACCCAGACTGCATCGTATTTCTTTAAAATGCATGGCGCATTGCTGGAAATCTATGAATAGAAATCCCCTCATCCCTTCGCACATGTCCAAATAGAGTTGAGCTTCTAATGCATGAAATTTTAGACCTTACTCATTGACTTGACACACTGACATTCAAGTTCAGTTCACAATAACGTTACGCAAAACTCACACTCTTTTAGGAACCGTCTCCAAAAATCGTTCGGTTTTTCGTCGAGAAATCTGTATTTTTTTCTCGATATCGAGATTTTCAAAGGTGAGAGGGAATGGAGAATTTTTTTCAGAAAACTCGAATGATTCGCGAAGTCGGTTTTCTTTCGTTATTTTGATCGGTTTTTATTCGAGAGAAATTTCTCGAATGATAAACGATATCGAGAATCAGTCGGGAAACCTTCGAGAATTTTCCCAGTGGACAAAAAACGATTAAAAACCGATGGAAATAGTCCCGCTATTGACTTCGCCTATCCTGGTACCCTAACTTACTATCACATTGCTTACCTGTACAACTAAGCTGGGGAACCAGGCTACATCGTTCAGCCGCGGGAATCTTTGCCAAGTCGTCAGTTTAGCGAGAACGTTACAGTATTGTGTCTCAACCAGCCAAATTGTGTTTGTATGACAAATCCTTGAAGTAGTTGTGTAGGAAAGAGTCAGTAGTCAATTCAGTTTACATTGATAGCGTACACAACAACTGTCATTGAAGAAGAAAGAAAAATCGCTATTTGGCCGACGACGACAACAACAACACTTGACAGCGGAAACTGTCAGTCCAGTACCCATGCAGCTTCCCTCTATTTGTTAGCAAGTAAGTATATGCCTACGGGAGAATAAAGAATGACGACGGATACAATTTTGTACAAGTGCATTCTGACTGTATTTACGAGCTTACAGGGAATTACATTGTCCATCCCCAGGTAGAGTGGTATTTTTTTCTTAATACCGGTATTTGAAAAAATATAGAAATATAGCCCACTAAACATTGAATTCATATTGTATACTCATGAAAAAGAAAGATTATAAAATAGCCTTTCATCGGTAACACAGAAGGTGCTTTCGTGTTATATAACACCATATATGTTCATTCAAGAAATAGATTTTTTTTTAAATCACACAATTTACTCAGAATTTTTTCAGTTAGATAGATAGAATTTATTTGCACATTTATGCCCCAGGACTAAAAGCAATACAATACAGACATATAAGACATTATAAGATCATTTAAGTTATTGACGTTGAACCATAGACCAGTCATTCCGTCGTCAAATATCATATAACGGTATGTGTTTATTCCCCATGATGTGTATGAAGTACGCATTATTCTTTCGCGGAAGATCAAAACAGTCCGGATAGTAATCATTTATTGTCGGCAAAATTGAACTTCCACTGTAGACTCAACTCTCTTTGTCCTTTCTACAAGACCTACTGTTGTAACTTACATACGTAAAAATGATTTCATTGCTGATCATTTCCTATAAATATAAAAGATAATCTGCCAACGATAACATGTGGTTTAAATTAACGTATTACCGTAAATACTGCTATGGGTAGTACGGGGAAGTCGGATGTTCAACTTAAAGCTAATCCGAACTGATCTGCTTACGTTGAATAATTTGACAAACTAACACTAACCAATACTAACTATATTCATCTTCTACTTAGTTCTTAAAAATAACAACGGACAAAATACGTTAGTTTTTCATTCTAAAGCGCCGGCAATAGTTCAGTTTTACTCTGACCTATACTTTATAGTGCGATCACGCACAGCGGCGTAAACAGGTGTTAGCCTGATAATGACGTGATTGTATTCGTTCGCCTCTCGATGGTTTCGCGATATTCTCTCGACGCTTTCTCGATCAAAATTTCTCGACATTCTCTCGATCGAAAAAAACCCGATTGATTCTCGATGGGTCAAAAAGAACGAATAAAAACCGATATCGAGAAAATCAATCGAGAATTTTGAAAACGATTTGGGTTTTTCCATTTTATTTTCTCGACATTCTCTCGATGAATTCCCGATAGGATCGGCATTTCTTCGAGAAAACCAAAGAAAATTCGCGATTGAAGGAAAAACGATAAATGGAGACCGTTCCTTACAGCAGCGTAACTTGCACAAACGCACCTTGATCAACAGCTCTGTTCTACTTTGAGTCACGATGTTGACTATGGTGATGAAGTGATACTAGCTTGATTATATTCAACACGAATTCACCATTCTGGATGGAAAAATGTAGGCTTATAAAATAATTTACTTCATGCATGGACACGCCAGATTTCCAATGTGAGGGAGGGAAGGAATTTGGTTTAATGTCACACTCAAGTTTGTTTCACTCATGTCGTGACAGTCAGTTTGGTTGATGAAGGAAGCCGGAGTACCCGGAGAGAACCACCGCCCTTCGGCAAGTAACTGACAAACTTTCACACATGGACCAGCTGGGTTCGAACCCGTGCCGGTTCAGCGGTGTGAGGCTAGCGGTCACCAGCGAAGCGCCTTAGATCACTCGGCCAATGTGTGCCATGCTGATAATATTGATCAATTTGAATAATTTCGCCATTACAATTGGACACTTAAACCTATCATTTCAGCCAGAATTTCGTTGAAACATTTTGCTGTATGCTGTATGCTAATTCGTAGCAGAGCAACTCTGCAGCAACGATGTACTTGGAATTGCTGAAAAATTAGCTTTGACACATATTTGCTTCATATGAAGCTTTTTTCGCATTTTTACAATACCATGCATGTACATCATAAGGAGTCGGAAGTAATCTCTCCCCTTTGAGTTTAACATCGTACTATTATATGAATCCAATGAATGTCTAATTAGTATATAGGGTTATCCCTCTTGTATTGTGATTATCTGCCCTTCATGGGCGTTATGATTAGAGAAAAACAAACGAACTTGTTGGCATCACGCGATTGCAAATTGGCAATGCTGCCTACCGGCGATGCTCCCTATCGGCGCGTCAGATATTCTTTGGATATTCCTGCCCTCGTTTGAGCTATGGAGGTTGCCTACAACCTGTTACGATCTCTCGTAATAGAGTTTCTTGAAACAAAATAAATTTCGCTCACTGGAACAAGTAATATTTGAGTATTTTTTCAACTGTAAATTTGGATAAAATTGTTGGTACTTTCTCCCAGGAAATTGATATATTTCCAACCCGTCCATAATAGCGCGCTAATTTTCCGTTTAGACCGTCTGGAACATCTCTTAACCCTACCATTGCAAAATGTCCCCCCCCCCCACTTTCAACATTTTTTTTCCGCGCTATATCCGGAACGGCAAGCAATTGAGAGCTGACACTCCGTGACTTCATAGTTCATCATATTGGGTCATTTTGAGTCTATTTACATAACCCCCGAGTATAGGATCATGGGTAAATTCAAGATGGCGGCCAAATGGGCTAACCAGAAAAATTATGATTTCGTCATTTTTCTTCAAAATTTCTGCTTCTGAGATGAAAAGTTGGCAAAAACTAAGTGGGCCAAAACTATTTTATTTCACATCACATCTATTAATTAATCGTTTATTAATTTATCTCGCACTCTTTATGAAGAAATTGCATAAACGAAAAATGAAAAAAATGACAGAAAAATCGACCAGAAAATGCCTTTTTTTGAAGATGCCGTCACTGTGACGTCAGGAAAGCGGCCCTCTTGGATTTTTTTAAAACATTTTCTAGTAAAGCTTGACCCAAGGGTATAGTGTGAAAAATTCTAGCCCACTAGCTGAAGGGGTAAGAAAAATAATTAGGGGATCCGAAATGCCCCTCCCCATGACAGGTCCCAAACAGTTTTGCTATTGGGCGTGCGTGTAGCGTCCTTCCGCAATGAAAACTGGGCACACACGTTGCTATCGAGTTGTAGATTTCTGACGGGATATTTCATTTTGAATAGTAACCAATCTTAGAACACAGATGTAAAATACGTCAATAATTACGCATGTGCCCGTCGGTCAGAATCGATTGTGTTTCTAATCTTAATAGACCATGGTGGAGATTTCAGGAATTCTAACACCCTGAGGCATTTTTTAGTATAAGTAAACTAATAATCTATCTAACACAATTCGAGTATGCTGAATTTAAAAATCGCTATTACCAAAATATCTTTTGCAATTAAGGACCCAAAATCGCGTATCAAAAATGGCCGCCCAAAACACGATTTTCTGACATACAGCCATCTGTGACGCTTATGCATATTCTGATTCATTTAATTTCTGATTATATTAGAGCAGAAGAACAAGCATATAAAACCAAAATACTGAAATTACCAAAACTGAAGGATGGGTATGGGGCGGAACTGACGTCATTCTGCGCATGCGCAGTAAAAAGGGCATTGGAATGGACTTTTTGGGGTAGAGATGTGGAATAGGCCGTGTAGGGTGTCAAATTGAAGCTCTCGTTGTGTAGACCACGAATTTAGGAATGTCCACGTCATCTGTGACGTCATTGATGACGTCATCAGTACGATTGGTAGCGAAACCGGCCATTTTAGGCGTGCGTAGGGGTGTGTTTGAGGGTCTGAGAGACCATTCTTGGGATGTGTGGGATCATAGTGAAGCTTTCGTGGGACAGCGTCCGACTAGTCTGGCGTGTCGTGGCAGTAAGGGATATGACGCCCATGCGCAGACACTTCGAGCTCCAAACACCCAACTGCCCCATCCCCGATCTCTGATTTTCCGACTGCCCCATCCCCGAGCTCCGAGCTTCAAGCACCCAACTGTCCCATCCCCGAGATCAGAGCTCTTGCATATAAACACGACATACATCTGTGAAAGCTTCATTATACGCCGGTTGTCGGTGGAGACGAGAGCCATTGTTTACGCACGTCACTTGCGTTCGAAGTCCTTTTCCACGCCATTTAATCTACGTAGACATTTGCTTTCCATACATAATAATCGTATAGAGCAAATTCATCTTACGGAACGGAGTCTCGACAACGAGCAAATTCAAAATACGCGCGAAGAACGATCGACACCTACGTCACACACGAGAGTATTAGATCATCCATATACGATGACGGTGAGCGGTCCTACGGGATGTGGACAGACGTCCTGGGTGATGAAAATCTTAGAAGAAGGGCCCCTCAGCTTTACCCGTATAGTTTGGTGTTATAGCCAGTGGCAGTCTGCCTACGAAACTACAAGATTACAGAATGTGAGCTTCGTCCCAGGGATTCCTCACGATATCGACCAAGCGTATTTCTTCGACCCCGAGCAGACCAACGTGGTAGTGTTAGATGATCTGATGAGTACGGGCAAGGACAATTCTCTCGTTGTCGTCTCGTTTATCAAATCATCATCGCAATCTGTCCGTCATCTATTTGATCCAGAATCTCTTTCCTCAAGGGAATGCGTCTAGAGATATTGCCTTGAACTGGCAATACGTTGTGTTGTTCTCCAATCCCATCGATAGAGCACAAATCCGTGTGTTTGGTAGTCGAGTTTATCCACAGAACATCGACCATTTCATGCAGGCGTTTCGTATGGTAATCTGTTCGTAGACTTAAAAGCTCATACCCCCGAAGCTTGTCGGTTGACGACCCACCTGTCATCCAGCGAGGGGTCACCACAACGTCATATATCCCTACCGAGACCACACCTGACAGCACCCGTCCGGCAGCAGCAACCCACCCCCATACAGCGGGTCCCCTTCATACCATCAGTCCCGGAATATCACCCATCCGTGAGGAACCATCCCAAACCCGTACAACGGAATGAACACAATGTGAACTCAAGGCTATGGAAGCATTTGTTCAAAGAAAGTATGGACGCCGAGATGAGCGAAACGTTGGGGGCCACAGAAAACATCTTTCACCACAAAGGGTATTCGAAAGAGGAAGCCGCATTTTTAACCCATAACACATTTGCACTCCGACTACGACGGGCTTTACGTCAGCAGTACGCTGACCTAGTGACCCATATAAAATTGCAGGACAAGGACCCGGTCCATATGGAAATCGAAAGAACAGCGTCGATGTTGAAAACCTCGGGCATGAACTGGAAAGCGGCGTATGTCATAGCAAAAGCACAAAAGAAACATTGTTTGAACGCGTCATTGAAAGGCGTTAAGGTGTTAAGAGAGGGCGTTGAGACGAGCGTTAATGCGTAACGACCGGCGTTGACGAACGTCATCGCATTTCCATGAATTATTGTTATTTCCATGAAAATCAGAGCTTCTGAGCTATTTCACCAGGGCGTTGGAGCGTTAAGCTGGGCGTGGGCGGGCGTTACTGTCTATAAAAGCAAGTATATTACCAAAACACGCACAGTCGACGTTCAACCCTCAACATGGCTACTTGCTCTGAGTGGGAAAAGCACGTTCACCAGACGTTACGATGTGATGCGACACGAGAAGAATATATACATGGGATTGAAGCCTGCGAGGAGTCCTTGGAGGCGGATGCCGATAGAGAGACTGCGTACATCCAAATACGCCGTTGTCTCGGGAAAACAGTCATGGCAATCTATGAACGGTACAGCCTGCTTCCGCTTGAAATGAAAGGCGATATTTCAATTATTTTAACAATGGTGTTACCACACAAGCATTAAGTTTGTTCATATTACGCTGAAGGTGTTCCTGGGACTGAATTAACGAGGAAAGTTCCAACTACAAATAAAGAAAACTAAGGTTAGAAAATCTGACAGAAAAGTACTAAACCGATGATATGGAGTGATGACGTCACTGTCATCCGAGCAGCCGTCCACATTCGGTTGGCAAATCTGATAGAGTATGCCGCAGCTAAACAGTTATTTGTAGAAAATTTCAGCTTGTGTATAACCGATGTATGTTGGGTCAAGCTCTACCAGCAAATGTAAAAAAAATTCAAGATGGCTGCTTTGATCACGTCACAGTGACGTCATTTAAAAAACGGCATTTTTGGCCGATTTTTTCGGTCAGATTTTTCGAAATTTCTATTAGTAATTATTAACGTGATGTGAAATCATATAGTTATTGTCCAATTTTCATCACGGACAAGCAGAAATTTTGAAGAAATATGACCCCAAAAACTCTTGAATTTACCAATGATTCTCTGTTCGGGGGTGGGGGGTCATGCAAATAGGCTCAAAATGACCCCAATATGATAAACGATAAAGCCACGGAGTTTCAGTTCTCCATTTTTTGTCGTTCCGGCCAAGTGGGGTTAACTAATTAGCTGTAAACCGTGGATTTGTAATGCATTTTTATTGCCTATTATTCTCAACCAACTTCTAGCAATATTTTATCCTCTTCATTGCCATTCATGGACCCCTGATTCAGTCCAAGGGTGATCGCCGATCTATAGGTGTGAATCAATTATTACATTCTGTTTATTTTGACGTCATGTTTTAATTAACAATTTTCGGAATGTTAACTTGGAAAGATATTCTGGTAACAAGCAGATTCGGATTCAGCACCCTTGAAATATGCTAAAACAACTTGTTACCAGCTTGTACTAAAAAATGCCTCAGGAACATTTTCTAGAGGCTTTTTCTGAATTTTCCACCTGTCTATAAGCATAACGTCCGTTAGACTTAAATGCTAGATTTATGTATGTGCTTAAGGAAATGAATGCTCACTACTCGCTACAGTTTCAATGCACAATATTTCATTATATTTAATGGTAAGAAATAGTAAATACCGACAAACGAATAGGTGTGGAGCTGGGAAAGGGTGGTGGGGTTGATTCGATCGATCGATTTTAAAACTCTTCGTTCAAATCTGAACAAACAAACAAAGAATACAAACACACTAATATGTCACCCTAAAAAATAATGCAACGTACTCGTATGTCAGATTGTCGTGAGATTCTACACGTTTAAATGTTATTGGATATCCTTCCCTACCTGTCACCACTTCATGTATTGTGATAGCTACAGCAGGCTGTGAGAGATATCGTGACTACAGAATTTACCGAAAACAAAAATAACACTATATACAGAACATTCTTTCACGGTTCCATTAAAAGTTGACCGTAATTTAAACTCAAATTCGCTTTGAAATACAATCTGAGACATGAATCCCCAAAACCATGGAGGCATCATGCCTCTAATATAACCTCGTCCTATATGTTGACCTATCCGTACAATGCTTGGTTTACACATTTGCATATTACGTAAGAGAAAAGAAATGCATATGCATGATTGAATTGAATATCAATACATGGGGATCTGGGGCTCATCATCATCACGGCGAAATCTACAACAACGATGGACGTGAAAATCTGCCTGGCCCTGGTCGTATGTCTGCCACTTCGTAAGTTTCAACTATTCAGCCGTCTTAATGTAGTATTCGGATCATATTGAGCGTTCTGACATAGTTCTAATAACATCCTCTGTTGTTGTTTTTTACTGCATCATTATAGTCAAAATGCTGGATATCTTTTCCCTCTTTGAGTCCGTCTTTTTTATGCTTTGGAAAGTTTTCAGTTACTATATTCTACATCTGTTGATGCTGTATGGTTACTTTTCTTGCAGCCAACTAAGTTCCGCATTATATTCTGTCTGTTCTGTATCTCTCACTAAAACATCATATGAATATCGTGCGTTCGTCGTTTCTAAGATTCAGACTCAATAATGTCTATGGTGTGTCTCATGCTTACCATTTCACCCCATGCTCATTGGATTTGCGAGCTTTTGTATTTATATTCCAGATATATGGACTACTTTTAAAGGTAGAGTGTGCCGCGGTAAAATTCTTTGCACATGCCAGTTCTGTGTGTATAGCTTGGTATAGTTTTCATATGTTTTCTACACTATCTACTCCACTTGGGCCTCGTCTGTTCTGAATCTCGCAGTTTATATCGGTTGGTCAAGAGAGATTGTTAGATACCGGTTATAACCGTAAACTGGAATGATCATATTCTAATCATCATTTCCTGTTGTTTTCAGTTGTTGCTGAAGCACAGCATGGAGGGGATGGCAAAGCGGTTGACAGGAAAGATGGTAAGCTGACATTCACTAACTAATCATGAGTTTACCATCGTAAACTATCCCTTTCGGGACAGTAATATTCCAGTGGGACCTGCATATGGCGTATACATATTTCGCCTGAAAGCATTTGCTAGATTCTGTGTTAAATGTGACGACTTAATCAACGTCGCAAAACAGTGTTGCAGAAACTTATAAAACAAGGCTATATCACCAAGCACCTCCACTCAAAGTTTCTCAAATTTGGCGATACATATCGCATGCTGATAGCAAAATACGAGCGTAGCGTGCAAGATCTATGCCGTTACGTTTCGTAACCTGTGTCTAATTCCGCTTAACTCGGGGCTAGGGGTCGTATGAACCGATGTACTTCAAGGTCCTTGTGGTGTTCATATGAACAGTCACAATCAAACCGTGAATGAGATACATCATTCTCTAGATGACGACTTTACAACGAATATTATGGATTAAGAATACTGATCAGCGATACGGGTTTGATATTTTTGGAACATCATGATGTCCTGACGGCATCTTTGAAAACCGTTGACCGCTTCTCTTGTAGAAAACTAGCCTATGTTTATGCATACTATGATTGTCTTTTGAATTTGGTGCTAATATTGTTATATGGAATGTGTCTTTGGATTATGGACGCGGATATTCTTCAATGAACGACGGCTGAATTATGAATGACGGACCAGACGCTTGTAATTACACCGTTTTCCAGTCACATTGTAATTATATAGGGTGATGCTATACAATATTTTCATCATGCGTATACGAAGTCACAATCAAGTCGTGACCGAGATACTTGGGAAAACTTTTGTAAATTGACACATATTCTGATCTTCGCGAAAAAGCAATTTAATGCACGAGCTTTCGACCTTTTTGCTGGGGTATTTTTCAAGTGAACATAAAATAATTGAAATTGATAGTATACGAATATCTGTTTATAAGTCTGGAAACAAAACACTTGCTGAAAATTATCGTCCAATATCTGTTCTCCCTTGCTTTAGTAAAGTTTTTGAAAAGGTCGTTGTTTTAAGGATGATTACCTTTTTGGAATCAGAGATGATCATATCCCTAAATCAATATGGATTCCGAGATAACCATTCTACCTTCCTTGCTGTTCTTTCTTTATACGACAAACCTATTGCAGCCAAAGAATTGAAACAATATAGTATCTCCACTTTCTTAGACTTATCCAAAGATTTTGACACGGTAAATCACGAGATTCTCCTACATAAGCTCGACTATTATGGCTTTCGTGGTGTAGCAAACAACTGGTTCCGCAGCTATTTATCTGCTCGATCTCAATGCGTATTATACAAAGGGACAATATCTCCGTTTAATCCTATTAACACGGGTGTACCACAAGGGTCAATACTGGGTCCAATACTTTTTCTATTATACATAAATGACATAACCAAGGCCACATCTGTCTTAGATATTATATTATATTATATGGCACCTCTTCCCACTTCCCTTATATGTGTTGTAATTAATCTCTTTGCAGATGATACAAGTGCTTCACTCTCAGATGAAGATCCAATTAGACTGGCCGAGCTTATGTCTCGCGAACTTGGAAAACTTCATGGTTGGCTCTCCTGTAATAAATTGTCTTTGAATGTGAAAAAAAAAACAAATTTATATTTTTTAAACCATATAGATCGCGTTATACAAATATACCGAAGGTTTCAATATTTGATGCCGAGATAGAATCTGTTACTAGTTTGAAATTCCTTGAGGTGCATTTTAATGATAAATTGAATTGGCAAACACATATTGACGAACTCACTTCTAAACTTTCAAGAAATATTGGCGTCATTAACAATATACGAAATTGCCTCAACAGAAAAACTTTGATCATGTTGTACTACTCGCTATTTTACTCTTATGTATCTTATTGTAATTTGATTTGGGGAAACACTTTTCCTACTCATCTAAAACCACTTCTGCTGCTACAAAAAAGGCTTATTCGTATCATAACCAACAGTAACAAATACGCCAGTTCTACTCCCTTATTGGAGCAGTCCAACATCCTGCCGTTTTGTCAAATAAATAGTTATTTGATTTCATTATTCACCCATAGATTTCTCTACAATTCCGTCTCAATTCCGATCAAATTCTTAAACTACTTTATAAAACTTTCGGAAGTCCACTCTTACCCAACACGACAAGCTAGTCTTAATCTATATCGACCGAGAGTGCAATCAAATCTATCATTTTACTGTACCAAGACGAAGGCTTCGCGTATTTGGAACGCCTTACTGTCTGACTTAAAATCATATTTATCTCAGTCACTTTTCAAATTTCGAATAAAAATTTATTTGTTTTCTGAATAGTCTATCCATTCAAATTTCGAAGGCGTATTCATATTATATTTTCACATTTTGCCACTTTTGCACACACCGACATCATTTTCTTGGCCACCAATCGCTCCAATACTGACCTTGAGACACACTTATTTTATGTAAAACACGTGTACCTTATCAATTTCACAAAGCCCTATCTTACATATTTAGTTTAGTTCAAATGTAGTTAGTTAACAACTATAGAGCTGGGTGCATCACCATTGTTAATTCACATATTTAAATTTGAGAGTATCTTCAACTCCTATTGTCTTATTTTCGAGCTGGTATAATCACTAACAATTATTATTTTATGGGATATAACAAGCCCTCTGGGGTTTTATTCCCGCCATATATTTATTTATTCACATACCTCTGTCTTTATTTAAATATGGTGAATAAACAATCAATCAATCAATCAATCAATCAATCAAATATATTGAAGTTCAGCAGAATGTGTTGTTTTACAGTCCTTGTGACTGACTAATGTTTCTTTAGAATGTGACACAGAAATTCGAGATAAATTGAGACAAACCGTCAATGACGTCGTGACGTAACTACTCGGGAGGTCTTTAATACTCTACACGTAACAAAGAGAAAGTACACGCATGAAAGAGCTACGTTGTTTGGGGTGACTCGGGTATCGTCCTGCATGCTTCAATATCCACATGTAGAAGGAGTTCCAGCGTATACTCAACTATATGTGATAAAACAATTTTATTAGATGGTCCCAAACCCTATTAACCTGAATACCACTATCTATATTCAGAACGGCTTTGTATAGTTACGTCATGACGTCATTGACGCTTGTCTCACGTTACATTAAGTTGTCCTGTCACATTCCAAAGAACGTTATGCAGCCATAGGGACTAACAGCAAACAAATTCTTTAAAAATTATCAATATATTCGACAGATGTATATTATCAGTTTCAAATTTTATGTTCACTTGATAAAGTTACAACACATATAAGGGAAGTGGGAAGAGGTGCCGACATACTGGCAGAGCCACATGACTTCACAGTATAGCCTTTCGGTTAACCTATTCTAAAGCACAAGCCAAGAATCTAACGATTCGTGATATGTGTTGTATTTCAGGTACGCTTTTATTGTACCTGTTCATGTGGCAACTTGGATGATATCACCACACGGCCCCTAGCACCGGCATAAGCGGTATTAGATACAAATCTAGAGAGCTATGATGGAAATGCTCTGACAACTCGTATATTGGTAATTGGTGAGCTGTTTCGCTGTGACAGCTCGTACATTGGAGATTGGTGAGCTGTATCATCGTCAGACGAAAAAGACAGCATTTAACACAAAAGGCTAGTCTGTAAGGCCCGAAGTCGACCGAGCATCAACTTCCCACAAATGCCAACATATATCAAAGGTCCGACAAGAGGGTCGAAAGATCGGAGTTGAAGTATTAATGAACATCCCACGTATGAGATTTGAAAAGTATATGACAAGAAAAAAAATTGAAGTCAGTAACACGGATTTGCTGACACGAACTTAAACAATTTTAAACTATCTTGCAAGCCTGTATAGCATACATATTATAACTGGTATTCGAGCTATTGCTGTCTTCGATATACTATGAAACAAGTTATATTTACTTTTCTGTAGTAGAAAATGGTTGGGAACACCACTCAAATGTATAGGAAATGTATGGTAAATGATTGTATCAACCATACATTTCCCATAGATGTGAGCGGCACCCGCAAACATTTCCTACTGCAGTAAATGTATGGTAAATGATTGTATCAACCATACATTTCCCATAGATGTGAGTGGCACTGGCAAACATTTCCTACTGCAGTAAATGTATGGTAAATTTGTACTGGAATTGACTCTCTCGATTATGAACGAGGGAATTCTTTATGAGTGATGACTGATCACTGGATGCCGGATCTGACGCGTGTACGTGACGAGAACCTATCCATGCCTTATCACATTATACTGATCAAAACCAAAAGTATGGTACACGAAAGAGAGAAACGGTTAAGGGGTCTCAATAGTAGTATTCACAAGTGTATATTGTGTGGCAAGCGATAAGCCAATGGCGGAGTTATTGGAAAGGCTGCGACTGAAGTAAACATTTTATTCTACAATAATCTCTCCTGAGCTAAGGGTGGATTCAGAATACGCGAGTATTCGATGACATGGGGATGGGCGGGGGTTGCAAGACGTTCCTTAATTATTTTTATATCCTTTTATTCTATTGATTTCTCATATCAGGTCAGTCCAACGAAGAAAGTGAGTTATTGTCTTTCATGATGAGGCATATTTTCAAAGGGATGAGCGACAGAGATGACCATCGTGAAGAAAATGACAGACATGGCCGCCGTGACGAACATGACAGAGATGGTCGCCGTGACGAACATGACAGAGATGGTCGCCGCGACGAACATGACAGAGATGGAGGCAGTGAAGAACATGACAGAGATGGTCGCCGCGACGAACATGATAGAGATGGTCGCCGTGACGAACATGACAGAGATTGTCGCCGCGACGAACATGACAGAGATGGACGCAGTGAAGAACATGACAGAGATGGTCGTCGTGATGAACGTGACAGAGATGGCCTTCGTGAAGAACATGATAGAGATGGCCGCCGTGACGAACATGACAGAGATGGTCGCCGCGACGGACATGACAGAGATGGTCATCGCGACGAACATGACAGAGATGGACGCCGTGAAGAACATGACAGAGATGGCCGTCGTGATGAACGTGAAAGAGATGACCATCGTGAAGAACATGACAGAGATGGCAACAGTGAAGAACATGACAGAGATGGCCGCCGTGAAGAACATGACAGAGATGGTCGCCGCGACGACCATGACAGAGATGGTCGCCGCGGCGAACATGACAGAGATGACCGCCGCGAGGAACATGACAGACATGGTCGCCGCGACGAACATGACAGAGATGGTCGCCGCGAGGAACATGACAGGGATGGACGCCGATACGAACATGACAGAGACGGTCGACGTGAAGAACGTGACAGAGATGGCCATCGTGATGATCGTGAGAGAGATGGCCGTCGTGAAGAACATGACAGAGATGGCAACAGTGAAGAACATGACAGAGATGGCCGTCGCGAAGAACATGACAGAGATGGCCGCCGTGACGAACATGACAGAGATGGTCGGCGCGGCGAACATGACAGAGATGACCGCCGCGAGGAACATGACAGAGATAGTCGCCGCGACGAACATGACAAAGATGGACACCGGGAAGAACATGACAGAGAAGGCCATCGAGACAGACATGGTGATAATGATGGTTGCCGCCATGGTAGAGATAAGGGAGACAGGAGATCCGATTCTGAAGACAGAGATGACCATAAGAAAGAGAACAAAAAGGATAGCTCGTTTGAGAGATTTAAGCTTTGGTTCTTAGCCAGACATGGTAAGCCATTCAAAATTACACTGTAGTTTTGCCTGCCTAAACGATGTTGATATCAAAATGCGTTATACTAACATTTGTTGGAGTCAATTATAATGAAAATGTCTAGCCTCAACTCTCCAACAATGCGACGCCACGTCTACAATATAAAATTTCAGGGACACGATGGGTTGTTCTCAGTCCGTATCGTGCTAGATCTTAAGCAAACCATGGCCAGATGAAGTTAGCCAGGATACAGGTTTCAAATGAACGTGTATTAATATGCATTGTAAATGCTTCTTTCAGCCTCTCGAGAACGAGAATAACCTCTCCACTGTCAAGTGCATGGTGAGTATATGACCAAACCACGTAAACATAGACTGCTACTCATTTTCTTACTCTTGCGGTGACGCATGCTTGCCAAGAACTTTACTGGAACTTCTGCACTAATCCGATTCCGTCTTCAGGATCCACATGTAGGATTCCTCAGAAGATTTTTAATTTGTAAATCTCAAATAGCTGTTGATGAATATCTGGAAAATTATATTTTTTAATGAAATACACTGATAGATTCATCATTTATATCCTAGTTGAAGTTCTCGCTCATAGGTGAGTTGGATATTTGATTCTTAGGCCTTCCTTATTAATTCCATTCCGGGTCTCCTATATTCCTGTAATCTAACAATTTCGTAGAAATCTCCCAAATGTTGATGCGCTTCTAGGAATAACATTTTTTTCCGAGTCGAAGGCGATTCTTTTAGTATCAAAGATGATAACCTCTACTTTGTTTCAAGTTAAGATTCTCCATATTTATCTTCTACATTCACTGGTTCTCAATTACTTGAAAATATTTTCTTATTAAAATTTGTCATTTTCTTGTTTCAAAAAACATACTCATCCTAGTCATACTCATAATCATAGGTGAGATTTCAAAGACATACCGGATGGATAGATTTCTTTTTCGAAAATAGAAAAATTATGTTTTAGTCCATAATTGATAAATTAGTGATACTACATAAACCATGGATGATGATTTTTTTTTATCACCAGGAGCAGCTATCATAAATATCCGCTTAAGCCGGTGCTAGGGGCCGTGTAGTTACTTCATATGTTTAACGCGAACAGCTACAATAGAAGCGCGGCTGAGATGCTGAATCTGCGTCCTAGAATCGTCTGTATTTCAACCAGAACGTGATGTGCCGAGAGCAACTTTTCTGAAAGGTCATGTGGTTGTTATTTAGTGGCCAGACGTCGTAAATCTTTTCCACCTCTTAGATGTCACCAGTTGAAAGATTCGACTCGTTTGGAATGAGTGGAATTGTGTTGATTTTAATAAACCATTACTGGCGGATAATTCGTAAAATGACAAATAACAGATTTCTGAGGTATGTATCAATTACAAGCGTCTGGTCCGTCATTCATAATTCAGCCGTCGTCCGTTAACGAATATTCGCGTCTATAATCCAAGGACCTATTCGATATTCCATATAACAGTATTAGCACCAAATTCGAACAGATAACCATAGTACACATAAACATAGGCTAGTTTCCTGCAAGAGAGAGCCGGTCAACAGTTTTCAATCATGCCGGCAAGACATCATGATGTTCCAAAAATATCAAATCCGTATCGCTGATCAGCATTCTTAATCCGAAATATTCGTTGTAAAGCCGTCATGTAGAGAATGATGTATCTCAGTCACGCTTTGATTGTGCCTGTTCATATGAGCATCATGAGGATCTTGAAGTACACAGGTTCATAATGACCCTAGCCCCGGGTTGAGCGGATGTATCTCAGTCACGCTTTGATTGTGATGTTCATATGAGCACCATGAGGATCTTGAAGTACACGGGTTCATAAGGACCCTAGCCCCGGGTTGAACGGATGTATATCAGTCACGCTTTGATTGTGACTGTTCATATGAGCACCATGACGATATTGAGGGGTATTGTGACTGTTCATATGAGCACCATGGCGATATTGAGGGGTACATGGTTCATATGGAGCCAAGCCTCGGGTTGAGCGGAATTAAGGCATAGAAATGGTCGCGCAGAGATACACAGAAAAAATTACTTGATTATAACATAATAACATACATAATAACATTATTACATACATCTAAGTGTCAAACTGACATTTTTGCAGATGACACCACGTTGCATACGTCTGCGAAAACCATCCCAGAACTGGAAAATAAACTGAACTCTAATTTGGAAAATGTAAACAACTGGTGCATCCAAAATGAAATGTGCCCTAACGCTGAGAAAACGCACTGCATGTTGGTTACTACTGACCAAAAACGACGTCATCTTGAACGCACTGATTTAAATCTTATTCTTGGGCAGACAATTTTTGATAATGTCAAAAGCGAGAAGCTTCCTGGTGTGACGATCGAAAACAATTTGTCCTGGTCCAAACATGTATCGTCTGTAATTGTTAATGTTAAACGTAAACTATTTCTGTTGTCCAGGATTCGCAGATATCTACCTATTGCTGCTCGCAAACTTTATTTTAACACATTTGTCCTTCCATATATGGATTACTGTTCTACCGTGTGGGGCCATTGTTCTGTAACCGACATGATTAGACTAGAAAGCCTACAGAAACGTAGTATGCGACTTATTTTGGATTGTGACTCTACACTTTCTAGTAACGATATGTATAAACTCATTGGCCGGTATCCAATAACTTATAGGTATAGATACAACATTTTAGTTCAAGTATACAAAGTCTTAAATGGACTAGCTCCGGAATATTTATCAGAGCTTTTATCTTTTACAGTCTGTACTAGGAAGCTTCGCTCAACAAACCAAAATCTGCTTTCTGTGCCCTTTGCGAGGACTGAACTATTTAAAAATTCCTTTAAAGTCTCAGGGCCTAGATTTTATAATGAATTACCAATTGTGATTAGACAAAGTGCCAATCTTAATATTTTTAAAACTAAATGTGCAAAATTGTATCTTGATGAATTTTTAGCAAATATCTCTTAGATTGCCACAGATTATTGATTTTATCTATTTATGACTAGATGTTCGTTTTAACCATGTTATTTACATTTTTGTGTTATAGCTCTCGACCCCCATGAAAATAGGACTTGTCCTATGGGGTCATATCGAGATAAAATAAAGCTCATTATTATTATTATTATATTATTATTATATTATTATTATAACAGCTAAATTATGCCGTGACGCATTCGTTCTGTTAATTAAAGAGATTATTGCGTCTAACGGTGTAAAATTATTAGCAGTGTATGGGGCAAGATATTATTTCATATCCGTATCTGTAGCAATGACACATTTTGTTTTCCACAAAGTCCGATTTATCCGATTTGGTTGAAGGTAATATGGGTATGTCATCAAGGCACTCTATCTCATAGATAAAACAAGAAAAGCCCGTTTTAGAAATATACGCGACGAAGATAGCACGATGAATAGTGTACGAATTCATCCATTTTTTTTCAAAATACATCGTTTTACATACTTGCTCTGCTTTACTACAGAAGATCTCTCGATGTTTCACTCGTTTGTGTGTCAATCAAATACATTCGTCGGTTTGCATTTAGCTGATATCTTCAGCGTTATCCGTTTTTCTCAATGCCATGCTTTGATAGAGAATCGAGTATTTTTCCATCGATACAGAGGCATTCAAACGGTGTCACTATACTTGCGCTCGCAACGAGAGTTACGATATTTGTACTTGGGAAGACGGGGCGAGGTGTACCTGAAGAATCCATATACATGTAGAGTGTAGAACGCCAGCGAATCTATACGACTAAATTGGAAAAAAAACATGTGTTTGCGGTATGAATATTTGACTGCGGCATAATTATTTGCCTTTTGTTAAATTTCAGATGGACTTCACTGTTGGTAATACAGTTCCTGTGGGCAGAAGGAAGATATGAACATTTCCAACTATTCCTTCGTTAACTGCACCTTGCTGATATGTAGACCAATCTATCTAGATTTCAATAAAAGTCCGTATCGCTCCCAACTAAACTCAGCTTGATGTTTGCACTTTGGAGATCAAGAGGAAACTGCCATACCACGGCCATTCATGTAAACATGTACACGTTATCATTCTGTTTTGGCTGAAGCAGCTGTAAGGTATTTGCTACATTTCCCACAAAGATAACCTCTGCTGATGGAGAGTCAAATCTCTGCTGATGAAGAGTCAAGTGTTTGGGAATTATAGCCAAATTTTATGTAAGAATCCGACATTTGGTAGGCCAGTCTACGTCCAAACCAGTTTAAGGGTGTAGATCAGATTCATTATATGCTTAAAGTTTTAGTAATTACAAGCGTCTAATCCGTTATCCATAATTCAGCCTTCGTCCATTAGAGAATATCCGCGTCCATAATCCAAAAACCTATTCCATATTCCATATAACAGTATTAGCACCAAATTCAAAAAAACAATCATAGTATACATAAACATAGCCTTGTTTCCTGCAAGGGAGAAGCGGTCAACAATTTTCAATGATGCCGGCAAGATATCATGATGTTCCAAAAATATCAAATCCGTATCGCTGATCAGTATTCTTAATCCATAATATTCGTTGTAAAGTCGTCATCTAAAGAATGATGTATCTCAGTCACGTTTCGATTGTGACTGTTCATATTATTACCATGAGGATCTTGAAGTACATGGGTTGATACGGCCCCTAGCCCCGGGTTAAGCGGGATTAGACACAAGTTACGAAACGTAGCCCCATAGATCTTGCACGCTACGTTCGTATTTTTTTTATCAGAATGCGATATGTATCGCCAAATTTGAGAAACTTTGAGTGGAGGCGTTTGGTGGAATAGCCCTGTTTTATAAGTTTCTGTAACAATGTTTTGTGACGTTGATTAAAATCGTCACATTTAACACAGGACCTAGCAAATGCTACTAAGCGAGATATGTATACGCCATATGCAGGTCCCACTGGAATATTACTGTCCAGAAAGGGATAGTTTACGATATCGAAATTGTAATCATCTCTTTTGTCATAAAGTCGACGAGAGAGAATGCTCGCTTCATTTTTATAGAGATATAGATCTAAATATGATGTGCCTGTAGGGCTGTCTGTAGTTTCCTTCAAATCCAGTGAGGGTGGATATATATCCTTCACTGCGTCATTTATATAGTGATTATCCACAGCGAGAAGATCGTCTATATAGCGTTTGGTGAATGAGAAGGAACGGATTTGAATGGATCGGTTTTTGAAAGCGCCTGCATATAGTCATATTCATAAGAGAACAGATACAGGTCAGCCAACAGGGATGCACAATTAGTACCCATTGGAATACCTATATGCTGCTGATATATTGTGTTGCCAAATTTCACATAGATATTTTTAATGAGAACTCCACATAAAGACAAAAACAAACATACGGGTCACTATACACCTTTTGTAAAGCGTAGTGGTGTAACAGATAAATCTTTTCAGCCCAAGCCTAGGAGTGGGTGAGGGTAGAGAATTTAGGGGTGGGGGAGACGGAAATATGTTTTCATCTCCAAGGAATTTATAAAGTTTTCTTTTGGTCAGAATTGAATACGAACGAATTTTAGTATTATCGTATTTGACAACTCAGCTTATTTTTCCACTTGGGAACGACTAGTAACAAGCATAAACAGGAAATTCAGCCTGTCTTGAAATATTTAAAAAAAAGCTGCATAGGCGCTTGGATGAAATACAATAGACTAGAACTTCCATTCGGTACAGGAGAGACACGACGATACAGCTGGCAATTATTTATTTCGATGTGAAAAATTGTTTTGGTGGCTAGTCAGACGACAACAACAACGATGTGAAGGTCAAGAAAACTAGAATTGATGTATGCCTGAGCGATTTCTATGACGATTGTCGAGTTCGTTAAAGAGTGAAATCGAAAAGGAGAATTTTAATCTAGCGTGCCAATGGCAGAACCTTAAGACGCGTTTACCTGCAATGATTTTACAGGATCTCATATGTCATCGCATCAGTCTGATGTCATCTCGACCTGTCGCTGATCTCTGTTAGTGAGAAAATTGTTAAATTCCCAAGTCAATAACTTTTATTTACCCATCCAAGATATCCCGTGAAGAAATTGAAATCAAAGCTTGGTATTTTTAATGCAGGGAGATCTGGCGTTATAATATAATGCACGGTATGTCAATCATTCTGCAGTATTTTTTACCAAGGTTGATAACTACATATGAAGGAGCTTTGACATATGCCAGAAAACCACAAAATAATAAACAGTAAAAGGCTGAAATAGTTTCTGCCGTAATATTTGTCATCTTTTTAACTTTCCATGTATGTAATACATGAAATCCTTGTGCTATGCACTGCTGAAGCTACAGGTTTACTGTGTTCAAGGGGAAGCAATTCTGGGTTGAACTTGAAGTACCAGAATGTAACACACGATGAGATCCGATAGTACAACATGTCTGTACTAGTTATCTTTGCCTAGTTGAATGCGTTCTACATACAGGTTTTCTCAATGAGTCATACATGATTTACCATAACTAACGAATGGACATGGCACAGTCACAGAGGGAAAATAAAGTGAATAGTGTGACAGAGAATACCGACAGACTCCAGTATTTTTGGCTTGCCTTTTTGTTGTTCCTGGGAAAGACTTAATACTATAATCTTTCCATGAAGTAAGATTTTAAAGAAAACTGTTCCTTCAGTATGGACAGATTTCTTTCTCGAATCAGGAAAGTTGCCTCAGTTCTGACAGCACAAAGAAATAATGTTAATTCTAGAAGCGCATATAAATGACAAATGGCTAGAATATCATTCTATTTATACAATCTAGATTTCTCTTGATTTCAGAAAGCCAATTCCTTGCTAAGAATTCGTAGGACGATTAATACTTGTATCACTTAATATATATTGTTAGCTCGCACATGGACACGCAATAGCATTTATTTGCTGGTTCATTTATAACGTAATAACAGCCCAATTATACTGTGTTTTCTAAAATAAATTAAGGACACTATTGTGACTAAGAGTGTACAATTATGAGCAGTGTTAGGTGTCAAAGATTATTTCATATACCGCTTATGCAAGTAAAACACATTTTCCGCAAAAACTCAACTGTCATGGAATCCTATCTCAAAGATAAACAAGAAATATCAGTTTTATAAAGATTGACGACGAAGATTGCACGATGGGACTGCATTCTTCAATGTCATGATTGGATGAAGATTTAGTAACTTTTCCACGTTTTGCCCTTCAACCGGAGTTACTATATATGCACTCGCAAACGTTGGTGCGGGGTGGCGGTATGAAAGAATCCACTTACTAGTAAAGTGTAGAGCTCAAACGATTAATACAAAAATGTATATTTGATCAAGAAGTACTTAATATTTCTCTTTTTTCTGTTGTCAAATTCTGGATGGACGTCAATGTAGACACAGAGGTAATACATTTTCTGTACAGTACAAGGGAAGACAGACGCATTTCCATTTATTTCTCAGGTCACTGAACTATCTTGTTATTTTTAACCAATCCCACTGGATGAGTCTCACAAATGAGTCTCAGCCGCATGTTTGCATAGTGGTGCGCAGTTAATACGGCGTAAATTGTCATGCCACGTATTGACCAAACTTTCATGCAAACAGTATTCTTTGCAAAAATACCCTCTAATGATGATCCGTTAGAGATTTCAAAATTATAGCTAAATTGCATGTGATACTGATATAAGGGCCGATTCTCCGTTCAAACAAAATTTAAACCAAATATAAATCTAGAAGCAGCAGATCTACGATCAGTATCCTGATCATCAGGTCAGATGCCAAAGGAGGATGTGTATTGAAGTCTGATTATAAAGAATTGCCTTTTTGCTGCCCAGTTTTAAGAAGATAAATACTACACCAATAACTATTGTGTATACGGAGTGGTCCGATGGATAGATTGCGGAACTCGCAAAGCAGAGCTTAGAATTGTTGAGTTCTAACCCCAGCCATGCCCTGATTTTTTTGGGGAGGTGGGGGAGGGGTCTTTATTAGCTATTGTTTTCCCCCTAGCCTCTGAATTTATTATTTCGCCTGTTTGGCACGAGGAATAATCCATGCTGTTAAGAATACCGGTACGGTTAATGCCGATAGCATAAGTGCTTTTCTGATTAGAGATTATCAAAACAAGACGATGTTTACAAAACATTTTCTTTGACGCAAAACTATTTACCAGTGCAGAATAACTGAAAACATAGTACTGCTCAGCGTTTGATAAAATAAACGCCATTTGGCAACTTTAATCAAGTTTGGTTGGCGGCCGATGTGCACATGTACATTCCCACCGATTTCGACTGGCAGATACCAGGGGAAAGTGTAAACTTTAATGGGCGGATGGGCCGGGGGAGTGGATTTTAGTGATCACCTTCTCGTGGACGGACACAGACTTTACTACTCCGCTGCCTTTCCGTTAAATGACTTAACCAGGTCCAAGAGAAAGAGATCATTTCAATTCTGACAAAATCTCTGTGATATCGTCTGTATCGTTGGTGAAATATACACATACACCAGAGTCGTGATGGTATGACTAAAGATGCAGCTTATTTGTTTCGTTTATAAAATAGAATTCAATTATTAGGTCATTTGCATGAACTATTGACACTACTTTACAAGGTTATCTTAAGTGCTGCAGTATGCTGTGCTTAAAATTAAGAACTGACCTGAACACAGAATCAAAAGTGACCAGTGGCCAGGGTAGCTAAACAAAACGCTTGAAGTTAATTTAGCGTCAAGTGGTCAAGAATCATAGAGACGACAGACAGGTCACAAACCTCCATTGATGTGAGTGGGTCTAAGATTATTATCAGGACTTGACTTCCGGCGAACATTGATTGGCCATTATACATGACTGGGCCTGAAATGGTCTGTGATGTATTTTAAAATGTTTCTATAATATTTGACTCTAAAATATATCAAAACCACCTTTTCAAATTTTAATCGGAAAAAAATCTGGGCCAGTTTGATTGGCACCTCCGAAATTTGCCGTAATGGTGTCGGGCTGGATGACCCTATTTCTGACGGTCTCATCTCGAAAAAATGGTGGGGAATGTATGCTGAATTTTCCATATGTTTGAGCGGAAAGGCCAGGCTACCTGGTGTGGTGGGTCATTTGTGGCGGCGAATATTAGGAAATATAGTTTTCGCAGGATGTGCTCGGCCAATTTACTACATATTAAGTAAGGCGAATATTTAGTGGTTTGTGACC
>JAVTVY010055487.1:0-29070 GCA_036873755.1 Hanleya hanleyi
CCGTAGCCAGGATTTACTGAGGGGTGGTTCGCCTTCACTCCAAAAGGGCACATCAGGGGGTTCGCTGTATGGGAAAAACGGCAAATAGGGGGTTCGCTTCAGTTTGAAGAGGGCATTTATATGAGAAAAATATATAATATTTCCGAAAGGGGGGTTTTCCCGAACCCAAAATAACCCCCCTGGCTACGGGCCTGACACTATATGCTATGGTTTCATATGAGCCTCTACGATGTGTTCAAATCTTTATCGTCATTTGTCATCCGCATCATTAGTACTCCGTTTCAGATGTTATCATTTTCAGGGTTCATACTTATGTAAGTATCACGGGACAATCAAGTCTGGATATAACGTGTCGAGATGTGTCCATCTGCCAACGACTCAGGACCCAGACAGTAGTTCCTACATGAAGTGTCAACCTCCGTTTTCACGGACGTCAACTCTGGAGTATGGATGCGTTACATTTGCGGATAGATGGCCTACTACTACCTTTGTGTCGGAGATGTTCGAGCTTACAAGTTTGATGCTCTGTTATGGGCTCCATGTTACGTCATCCAGACGAACCTCCTGTACCGGACTGTCATTGGATCAAGTATTGTAGTGTTCCCAGCCACTCTACCTTACCCTCTGCATGGATAGAGTTGCCAGGTTTGGATCCCTTTTTCCTTAACCATTTGGTAGTCGGCGGCCATTTACAGCTGGTAGTTTGACACCTGTCGCCACCACCCCGTGTCATGATGACGTCGGTTTCATCGACCCGGGCCATCTACATCTCTCAGGATTGGTAAACCCATCGATTTACTAGACGCAGATCTTCACATACCCATTCATCCTCGTCACTACCTACGCTTACCATCGCTGGTCGACGATTCGAGTGGCAGTTTCTCCCTTTTCGGAGTCAACATCGCATCATGATTTTTCATCAGTATCTCAAAACCAATCATGGCGTTCCTGCATCTATGGGTATTCATATCGAGGTATACACAGTCGACATCTTGGTTTTTCCCTCACCTTCAGAAGTCAGAGTTGCTACCAGCGCAATGTCGTCACTTCATCGGGGCAGTCTTCGACTCAGTCCTTAAGTTGGCACGACCTCTAGAAGACCGGTGGACCAAGCTTCAGACTATGGTTCCAAGTTTTTGCTTCACCTTCACAGCACTCAAGCTTTGGCAGAGTCTTTTAGGTCAACTCACATCCACTCAAGACCTCACTCACTACGGTCGTCTCCAAGTTCGACCTCTGCAACACCACCTACAGGGATATCTTCAGATGTCATTCCTCAACCCCCTGGTCCGGTATTGACGTCTCTACATCCACATCTGATTTGGTGGCAGTCCCGTTACAATGTCATGCGGGGAGTACCCCTTGTACCGTCAGCTCCACTACACCATCTCTACACCAATGCGTCCGAGACAGGTTTGGGAGCCCATCTAGACGACCTAGAGATGTCCGACAGATGTCGACATCGGATGCCAAACTTCATATCAACCTCTTGGAAATGGAAGCTGTCATCTGTGCAGTCCAGCATTGGAGTCATCTACTGGTGAATTCGTCTCATCCCATCATCAACAGACAATTCAACTGTCCTTGTTCATACCAACAAGATGGGTACCACCGGATCCTTCCCAACATCCCGTCTGGTTTGGATCCTCTTCGACTGGGCTTTGCAACATCACTACCACATGCGTGCTCGTCATGTCCCAGGTCAGCTCTATGTATTAGCAGATCATCTGTCTCGCCAGACACTGTACTACAGACAACTGCATCCAGAGGTCTCCCAACACATCACCAGCATCTGGGAAACCCTCTTATCGACCTGTTTGCGAGGAGGAACAATGCACAGCATTCCCTATGCGTCAGTCCGCTTCTGGACCCTCGAGCCTACGCCATCGATGCCCTATCTATCAACTGGCATCGATAGAAGATTGTTCAATACGACTGCATCATTCTTCTCATTGCTCTGTGGTGGCCTCGTCGACCGTGGTTTTCCGGCCCTGATCCCTCTACTCGCCGCCTCTCCACGTCACCTACCAGTTTGGGCCAACCTGTTAAGCCAATCCTGCGGGATACCCCATCACAACCCTCAGTGGCTCAACTTATACGTCTGCAGATTACCAAGTGTACCCTCACAGACCAAGGATTTTCAGCAGAGACGATGGTTTCACCCAACCGATCTTCCACATCACAGCACCAGTGTAAGTGGAGATGTTTCGTCTCATGGTACTGACGTCGAGGCTCCGATCCCGACACTGCTTTCTTCACCTGCACCAAGATAAGAAGTTCAAAAGCAGCACTATTGAAGGGTACCGATCAACCTTGGCCCGGGTTCTACGTTTATCTGCTGGCATTGACATTAACCTGGATCCCAATATCTCTGCTCTTCTACATGCCTGTGCATTAGTCACATCGTTCCCGACAACTATTACGTAGTGGGACATTGGTGTGGTTTCTCAGCGCATACCTTCGCCTACCACCCTTTGAACCATTACAGTCACCCTCTATGAAGCTGTTTCCTGTAAGACTTCCTTCCTAGCGGCCTTCGCCCGGACGTCTAGAGTATCCGAGCTTCATGCCTTGGAAAGGAAATCAATTACTTGGACGGCAGATTGGGCACGCATATCCTTCCGCCTATTAATAAGTTCATCGCCAAGAATGAGATTGTACGACAAGGACCTTTTGCTCAACGTCTGTATTCCATCCCTGCATTATCAGATTTTTTGTTCAAGGACTTGATAACGACATCTTACTGTGTCCAGTACGAGCAATACGTCACTACCTCAGCCGTACCAATCCTATCAGAGGTTCTTGTTGACGACTGATGCTCTCTCTTCTCCCAAGGGCTACTCAAGACATTACCAAGAATACGGTGGCCTCCTGGTTGAGCAAGACCATTTATGGACATAGGACTTATCCCGTTATGTCCAGTGTTCCAGTACGAGCAATACGTCACTACCTCAGCCGTAGCAATCCTATCAGAGTTTCTTGTCGACTACTACTGCTCTCTCTTCTCCCAAGGGCTACTCAAGACATTACCAAGAATACGGTGGCCTCCTGGTTGAGCAAGACCATTAATGGACATATGAATTATCCCATTATGTCCAGTGTTCCAGTACGAGCAATACGTCACTACCTCAGCCGTAGCAATCCTATCAGAGGTTCTTGTCGACTACTACTGCTCTCTCTTCTCCCAAGGGCTACTCAAGACATTACCAAGAACACGGTGGCCTCTTGGTTGAGGAAGACCATTAAATGGACATACGAACTACATGTATCCCTCGATGCCCCCCCCCCCCACTGCTAGCCTCTGCATCTTCTCATGAAATACGAACCATCGCAACATCATGGCCTTTATGGAAGAACGTATCGCTGGATGACATTGTCCAAACCTGTGCTTGGAGTGCCAATTCCACGTTTACAGATTTCTATCTGAGAGACTTGTCAGTACAAACAGACAACCTGACCATGTTAGGGCCGCTCGTTGCTGCCCAACATGTAGTCGCCTAGTCTTCAAAGAAAAAAGAGAGGGGGCAGTACCGATCTCAAGCCGACCGACCAGTCTGCAAGATGGTTAAGAGTCACAGCATATTGGTAATCGCCAATACCAGCCAAGTCAGCTATCAAGACCCCAACACTAGTGAGTATAAATGTATTTATTTTTTCTAGGTAAATCTAGTGTTGGACATTCAAGAAAAGTTCATAGTAAGAAATTGGCGATTGAAGCAATCGTTGGTACCCTAGTATTCGGGTTCAGAAGCCCCGGTCCTTATACCCTTCTTACCGTCTCACTAGAAATTGCCCCTTAGCCCCTACAGTGCTTTTACGCCCAGGGTCCACTGACGGGTTCAATTTACGGTCCCATGTATCTCTGATCATCTCAGCGGTTACAGCCACACTTCAACAAAGCCGAGGCCCACCTCCTACTGTTGGTAGTGGGCAAACTATAGCAGGTGTAGATTTGAGACATAAATATTAAACATTTATAAACAATGTTAGTATTTATTATCAAATCAAACCTGCTATAGTCTTGACTGCCCGACCCAGCCTCCCCGCACTCTTCTCGGCCTTGCACGCATCACGCTATAGGCTTATAGAAGAAAAAGGATTTGGGGAAGTGCGTTTGGGCGCAGGCGCAGTGTAACCTATTGGCTGAGGCTCCAGAGGGTGAGAATTTTTAATCTACAGCAGAATCTCAAAGGAGGATTAGGGCAAACTATAGCAGGTTTGATTTGATAATAAATACTAACATTGTTTATAAATGTTTAATATTTCTTACCTTGGAGGGAGATAATCCTTGTTATTTATTAATTTAGAGGGAGATCGAATTTATTAGAATGGCTTAAAAGACTTGGAAGGTTTTGGCCCTTTGCAGCTTGTCTTTATGTGTCCAAGCTGGGGTGGGGTGGTATGTCAGAGGTGTAATATGTCGCGGTGGGGGTGGGGGGGGGGGATTCCATTTCCCTTTATTGCACAGTTTAATAATACATGTTTAAATCATTATCTCACAGTTAAACCATGTAATAGTCATTTCACAGTTAAACCATGTAATAACTATTTCACAGTTGAATCGTGTAATTATCATTTCACAGTTAAACCATGTAATAATTATTTCACAGTTAAACCATATAATAATTATTTCACAATTAAACCACATAATTATTTCATAGTTAAACCATGTAATAATTATTTCATAGTTAAACCCTGTGATAATTATTTCACAGTTGAATCATTTAATAATTATTTGACAGTTACATGTATGTATATATATCTTTTCTCAGTCACTCGTACTCCGTGTCAGAAGAGAACCACAGTTTGATGAGCTTGTCACATCACAAGAAATCGTGTCGCTGCCTGAGTTTCTCCCCGGATGGCGCTAATCTCTTCACAGCCTCAAAGGATAAGTCGATAGCCACTGTGGACCTTAATACCGGCAGTCTGATTAGAAGTTTTAAAAAGGCGCATGAGTAGGTAAACCAGATGTTTCTTATTCTCCATAAAGAAAAATTGATGAATATTGGAAACTTATTGTCTACATCAGTTCAGATGTCACATCGTCACATGATAGATATAATGCTATTGCTGGACCAGATCAGCAATCACACCATAGGCATTAAATACAAAGTCAGTGTTATATTGGAGTGGATGTAACTGCCTATTGTAATATCACCCTTCTGTTTTCAGTGTGATTTGGTGGAAGGTTTGCACAATAGGGGCAGAAGATGAAGCAGAATTGCTAGTTCCGCCAGTTGATTGGGCCAAACAATAAGCAGAATTGCTAGTTCTGCCAGTTGATTGGGCCAAACAATAAGCAGAATTGCTAGTTCTGCCAGTTGATTGGGCCAAACAATAAAGCAGAATTGCTAGTTCTGCCAGTTGATTGGGCCAAACAATAAACAGAATTGCTAGTTCTGCCAGTTGATTGGGCCAAACAATAAAGCAGAAGTGCTAGTTCTGTCAGTTGATTGGGCCAAACTTCAAATACAGGAAAATCACAGAACCTAATTGGATAGTTGCTATTGTGCAAGTCCCCCATTGGCAGATCCCCATTGACCACCTGTGACTAGGAATCTCTATTCTATTAGAAGATATGCTTACGTACTAGGTGAAGTTCTACTTGTGATTCGAGAAGTTGTGTGGCTGTAGTCATGGTAGTATGGTTGCTAGTAAGAACTGGTCGTTACCTTAAGAACTGGCACATTTTAGTTGTTATCAATATTGTCTCTTATATGCTGCTGGGTGTCAGGACATTTCCGCATGTGATATTTCGTTCGGCATGCAATATTTTGGCATGCGACATTTCGTTCAATGACACTTTGGCACAATTGATGGATATGACATTTCGGGATCTGACATTCAAGCAACTTTTTTTCACTGGCCAAAATTTAATGAAAATAAAGATTGTCATTTTTTCCCCTTATAACATAGGCCTACCTATTGACAGACTATAGGGTTGCCAAGATGTAAAATTTTGTAATGGTTGTCCAGATGTCAAAATTTATGAAGTGAGCCAAAGCATTGGAAAAAACAAACGTATATATTCAGTGCATGATGAAATTTAGACTTCTTACAACTATGAAACGAACATGTTTTACAGCCCAGATATGTCGGATATATATTCATTGCAGAGTTTAATCTCACTTAGCATAATCTAGACAAGTACCTATCTGTTAAGTCTAATGGGGAATTTGGTAAAATATCTACAATACATATCTCTGTAATATCTTACGTATATTTTCGTACATTATGTACATGTATTTCAAAACAAATAATAGTTTTTTGTCCAATTATAACAGGTCTTTTTGAGTTGACTGCAGATGTGGAAAAAAGTTGCCGAAATCTTGCATGCTGAAATATCATATCCTCGACTTTGTGCTGAAATGTCACTTGCCAAATTAATGCAGTATACTTACCATATAATAAACCGGTACTCGTATGTAATGTTTAATCAATATTATATACGATAATTGTTATTCAGGTCAGCCATTTACTCCATGTTGGTTCTTGATGAGAATTTCCTGGCTACTGGTGATGATGATGGTACACTCAAGGTATAGTTAGGTCTTTCCATTTCCAATGGAATAGACCTATTGTTATTCTGTTTATTATTATTCTTCTTCTTATTATTCCAAGCACTTTTCTCTTTTCGAAAAAACGACATGAAGCCTTTGAGATAGATCTTAGATATTCGGCACACGTTTAGACCCAAGTCTGAAGACGTGCATTTTTGTATCCAAAAGTGACCTTGACCTTGACCTATTGATTTATAGGACAGTAAAGTCAAAACTGCCAATGCGAATATTGGTCGAACGGTTGAGAACGAGCAGCGGAGATCTGGAATGCAGGTGTTTTATATCATCTACAACATATTGAGGCATAAAATAAGTAGGTCATGACGGCAGGTTCCGAGTTCTCTCCCCTGATAATGCCTTTCGTGTCGGAGGGTTACAGCCTACATTATACAATATATCTGTGGGAAACTTTACGGTTCGTAAGGTTTATGCATGGCCAAGCTCCAGTTCCGGTATTCAGGGCGTTACGTAACAGGGTAAAGGAGTTGTGTCCCTTATCTATTTTGTGCAACCTGGCATTTCATAATAGCGGAAGTTACAGAGTTGCGTCTTGCAACATTTATAAAGACTTCCATATCCTAAAATAATATGACCTTGAATTTCACCTTTGACCTCTAGAATCGTACCCATAAGAGGCCAAAGTTTGATGGACGACACTCGAACGGCTGATGCGATCAATCTGCCAAGTGGGTCAGCTGACACGCGTGACATCCCGAGTTGATCTAGAGTGTCAGATGTCGGTCATGACCTTGACCTTTGGAACAGTATTCATTCGAATGTCGAAAATACGGCTTCCATTTACTTGAAAAGTAGGACACTGGCAGCCATCATACTAGAACTCACGAAAGAACGTGCGATGGTCTTTCGTTTGACAGTAAAAACAAAACGATCCGATGTGACCTTGACCTTGAATATGACCTGATACCAAAAGTGATTTACTTGATTTCTGTGAAAAGTACAAGGACTAGGAAACTGTAATTCAGCACAGATATCCCCCATATCTCAGGAATGCAGCCATAAAAATTTTGACCTGACCTTGACCGTGGCTCCAGAGTAATGGCCCTTTACATTTTCACACTCGAAGGGCTGTGATGAGAAAACTATTCCTCACCCGGACTTGAAATTTGCATATAAATATAGGTCATTACATGACGTCACAGAAAAGAGCTAGAACAGGAAAAAAGGCACCAGAAAGTATGGGAGATATTTGACAAAATTCGAAATTTTGGTGCTATGGCGAAACTGTAACTCCAAACCGCACCATTTTCACGGGTATTGAGAGAATATATGTATGTATTTGCCTATGAAATTTCACGAATGTAGCTTTGATAGGTTTAGAGATATTAAAAAAACAATTTTCCCTAACTATTAAGCCGCTAAATGGTTCTCTCGCCCTGTTGGTGGTTATTTGTTGATTTCATCTCTTCAATGATCGCTGTCAATTTCGATATAGCGATTCGGCTGTAGCACTCGAGGCATCCCGTGTTGGCAATAAAATTAATGTCGTGTTACATGACGGGGCTGGCTCATTTTTGGAAACCGTATAACTCTTGAACTGCAATAGATACGGACTTCTAATTTGTTGCCTGGTACTTCGAAGATTGCGTTCTTTCGTTGATAATGATCCTGTATTTCCTGGTACAAATGCAATTACGGGACCAATTTTGCTTCATGTCACATGACCATCGATATTTGGAGTCATTTTGTCGAGAAGAAAAACAGTCTGTGAGAAGTACAGTCTCCAGGCGACCAAAACTCAAGCTTAACTTTCTTCATTCAAGCCATTGTTTGGACTCCAGGGACAATTTTCTAAACACATTTCAACGTACTAACATTTTCGGATCGATGAAGGAGCCATCTAGGGCCCAGATAAAGCTCAAAAATGTGTTCATCAGCTGCCGCTTACCAATATAGGCAAGTTTGTTAGAAGAAAAACGCAATAAAATACTATAAGATAGTAACAAGCAATGTGAAAAAACGTGTCTGTGCGTGTAAATCGACCAAAACAATGGTCGCGACCAAAGTGGCCTGCGACCATGTATTTACTCATTTGTAGTAAGAAGGGAAAGACCGTGTCATTGTACCAACAATGTCTAGTTGATCTTGTTGTTGTAGATAAATATATATCTCATGTCAATAACTTACATAATAACACAAACTGTTTTAATGGTTCCAGATAAACTACAATGTTAAAAATATTGTATTCCAACTTATTATTCCATGTTGTGAAATTAATTTGCTATTTGAAGAACCAGTAAATGTTGTTTAAATATTTTGACAAATATTTGACCTATTATTATGCAAATTAGATAGATGAGAATGTAATTTTTGACTACCATGATTTGATGGGGATATATATGTCTGTGTGTGCCTCGAGAGGATATTCCCAAATTCATTATATAAATTGATCTATTGAGCAAGAACGACCTTTTTTCCCTCAATTTCATAGAGTGGGATCGCCCTAACCTTTTGAGGGACTAAGTGACTGTATCTATCAACTATCACATGAATATTCATTTAAATTTAGTTGCCTTCTAACAGTCCTATATTTCATCTTCAGAATTTCTGTATTTCTCTGATCTTATAACTGAAGGTTTGGGATTTAAGAGAACAAAGAGCTGTGATGGAGGTTAAAGAATCAGAAGAGTTCATCAGTGACATGGTGATTGATGAGGACAGAAAAATACTGGCTGTTACAAGGTAATCCTATTGTAACATTACTGTTAATAATACTGTCTACTGCTTCTTATCTAGTTTGACAGTGGTAACAGTACCCTAACAGAATAATGTTCTACTGTTTTATATGTTTTGACAGTGGTAACAGTACCCTAACAAAATGATGTTCTACTGTTTTATATGTTTCAATTGACAGTGGTAACAGTACCCTAACGGAATAATGTTCTATTGTGTTCCATGTTTTGACAGTGGTAACAGTACCCTAACGGAATAATGTTCTATTGTGTTCTATGTTTTGACAATGGTAACAGTACTCCAATACAATAATGTTCTATTGTGTTCTATGTTTTGACAGTGGTAACAGTACCCTAACGGAATAATGTTCTATTGTGTTCTATGTTTTGACAGTGGTAACAGTACTCCAATACAATAATGTTCTATTGTGTTCTATGTTTTGACAATGGTAACAGTACTCCAATACAATAATGTTCTATTGTGTTCTATGTTTTGACAGTGGTAACAGTACCCTAACGGAATAATGTTCTATTGTGTTCTATGTTTTGACAATGCAGTCTTTCGTTTCTGTAAATCAGAGGAGTGCTATAAATCACACTCCTAAAATGAGTGAGGCGAGTGATCGCACTCCTGAAATTACTATCCTAGCACTTCAGGCGGGGGTCCAGGGGCCGCCTAGGCCCCGGAAGCTCAGAGGTCCTAGATTGCTGGAGATGCATTCTGAGCCATTTCCAGCAAATAAATCTGCAAATTCTCCCTTACATTTTTGTCCTCATTTAATTTTTTTTTTTTTTAATTCATGGAGATCCCAATTGCAATTATCTGAAGTTATATACAGGAGACATGTGCCCCCTTGTCTACACTGTCTGTCCATTCATGCTTTGTGCTATTATGACAAATAAATTCCACAGCAGCAAAACTTTACAGAGCTCCGCGATATCATTATGTTAATTTGATACACCATTTTCCAGACGGAACGTCGGATATGAAGTGATTTTCATCATCATCATCGATTTTCTTCAGAAATTCTTTATGGACGACAACTTGCTTTGGAATACCAAGTCTGATAATAAGATCAAATCAAAACTTGTGCAAAATGAATACCTAAAAAAAACCTTTCGATCGGGACGTTTGTTTCAAACAGTGTATTAAAAGTTCATTGCAACGCACGCAAATCAAAACATGGCGCCTGCTAACACCGGCGGGTAAAACAAAAATTTACTCGGATCTTAGTACGGAATAATCTTTCTGGTTCAGCTATGATTTCGTCGCTAGGTTTTATCGAACAGACTGATAATTCATGAATATATATTAGGGCTTTCGAAAACAATATATTTGAATAGTCGGTGGCGATATATTCAACATCTACTTCAAACATCACATCAAAGGGACGATCGGACTCTCCGACTTCGCTGCTAGAATTACGATTTTGTATTTCCCCAAATAGTCAAGGAATGTACCGCCGAACACAGAAGAGTTCCTATTTTCGTTTCGTGAATGCGTGATGAATTATCGACTTATATTTTCAAAAAAATACGCTTTGGGTTTTGGGATGCAGGACTTCTCTAGGTGCGCGATCAATCGCGCGCCTTGAAATGAAATTAGGCGAGCGATGGTGCGCGCGAGCGATCGCGCGCCTCAAAAACGAATGACTGCAATGGTAACAGTACTCCAATACAATAATGTTCTATTGTGTTCTATGTTTTGACAGTGGTAACAGTACCCTAATGGTCCTGTCTGTGTCTTGTACGCTGTCCTCAGTGTTTTATAGGGTGGATGGAGGGTGTCTGGTTCCATGCTGCTTCAAAGATTTCTTCTTTGAAGTAGCAGGAACACAACTGGGCTGGGTGGTGCTTAGTTGGTTCGTCGTGATATAGCTGAAATATTGTTGAAAGCGACGTTAAATTCTATTCACTCACTCACTCCAATACAATAATGTTCTATTGTGTTCCATGTTTTGACAGTGGTAACAGTACTCCAATACAATAATGTTCTATTGTGTTCTATGTTTTGACAGTGGTAACAGTACTCCAATACAATAATGTTCTATTGTGTTCTATGTTTTGACAGTGGTAACAGTACCCTAACAGAATAATGTTCTATTGTGTTCTGTGTTTTGACAGTGGTGATGGTACCCTAACAGCTTTCAATGTAAGGAGGAAAAGAATGGAGTTACAGTCGGAGCTTTTTGACTCAGAACTCCTATCAATAACAAAAGTGAAGGTAAACTTGAGTATGGCTATATTGTCACATGATGATGTAAATTTTGAGTTGATCTTTTTTTTATTTGTGAATGATCCAGACTTAGACCCTAGCAATTAATGAAGTATTTCAAAGATACAACCTCACCAATGATTTGTGAATGATTCAGACTTAGACCCTAACAATTAATGAAGTATTTCAAAGATACAACCTCACCAATGATTTGTGAATGATCCAGACTTAGACCCTAACAATTAATGAAGTATTTCAAAGATACAACCTCACCAATGATTTGTGAATGATTCAGACTTAGACCCTAACAATTAATGAAGTATTTCAAAGATACAACCTGACCAATGATATGTGAATGATTCAGACTTAGACCCTAACAATTAATGAAGTATTTCAAAGATACCTCAACTCAACCTGAACCTTGATGAAATGGACACAGTCACGCCCATCTCATCTGTCATCGACCTCAGACAAGAGACCGATGACCAACAACGAAAACGCAGGAGGGTCGACGAAGAACCAAGCACCAGCGGGACCAACGAAGACCCCCGCAGTGGAAGCCCACGCCTTCCCGAAGATGCTATGGCCACGTACCGACTCACAAGGAACATCCTGTGTAGGACCGAGCGGCACACCGCCCACCTCCATTTATCACGTGCTCCCTCTGCTCCAAACAATATGTTGGAGAAACCAAACGCACATTTCATGAGCGAATCCGAGAACACTTCAACGACACTCGGAATCGCAGTGATAACCCTGCACCAAGACATTTCTGGTCGCATGGTCACTCTGTCAACACATCAACTATCAAATCATTGAAGTTCTTAAGACAGACCCGTCTCTTGAATCCAGCACCACCAAGCGCCGTTTGCGCGAGGTTTACTGGATTTACCAGCTGCACACCAGAGCTCCATTCGGCTTAAATGAAAAGGAATAATCACACATTGTTATTTTCTCTCTTTGCCATATTTCAAAGATACAACCTCACCAATGATTTGTGAATGATCCAGACTTAGACCCTAACAATTAATGAAGTATTTCAAAGATACAACCTTACCAATGATTTGTGAATGATTCAGACTTAGACCCTAACAATTAATGAAGTATTTCAAAGATACAACCTCACCAATGATTTGTGAATTATCCAGACTTAGACCATAACAATTAATGAAGTATTTCAAAGATACAACCTCACCAATGATTTAATGCTGTTAATCCTTTTAAAATGAGACCATATAATGTGATACCAATTTCTGTCCCTCTGTTAATTTTTCGTGTTCAGCGAGTGGCTGGTGGAAGCCTGGTAGGCACTGGTTAATGTTGCTTCAATACATTTTGCTGAAAAGCAGCAGGAACTTGATGAGTTTTGGGCCACAGTGAACTTGACCTTTGACCTCAAAATGGTTCTTCCCTGCTCCATGGTTAATATACACCCAAATTTGGTAACAATCCATAACCTGGCACCCTGTACTACGAATATCTTACAGATATCCAGAGTTAACAGATGGACAGAACTCGCATTCGCATAATATGTCCTCGTGTACTGGCATGGTTACTCCCCTTTACCGACATTTTACTAAAGAAGACTACCTGGCTTGAGGATTACCATTATTTCATGTAGAAATATGAAAACTCTGCAAGCTTTTATTTTCAGTAAAAAATATTGCTTGTGTTCAATTTTCATGCAGGTTACTGCTTCAACTCTTGTTGATATTTTTAGCCTCTTATTTGAAAATGTATCTAGAGAATGTTTATGATTTTGGGTAGCGTTATGTAGAATAGTCATCAGTTTGAAGTTCTTTTTGAGTGTCAACTTAAGCTGTTCATGTACATGCATCTATTATCAATCTGTTCTTCAGGATGGCTCCAAAGTTGTCTGTGGGTCTGGTGACGGGATACTAAACATCTTCAACTGGGGAGAATGGGGTAACATTTCTGACCGTTTCCCAGGACACCCTCTCTCCATCGACTGCATGGTTACAGTAACTAAGGACCTCATTTGTACAGGATCCATGGACGGAGTCATCAGGTAAACTCCGCATTCCTAGCCTCAATCAATCTGGTGTTTACCTCCCCTTACCTCCATCTTAGTTCAATCTGGTGTTCAGATTGAACTAGGACAGGGAGGTAAATGCCAGCTTAAAGAAGACGCAAGATGTCACTTGGGATTGCTTTTCATCCAAATCTGTCCAAACATGCCAAAGTTGGCGCCATCTGGGTCCAACTGTAAATTTTGTTTCCAGACAATATTAAAATTACTGAATGGATTCTTTCCAAATTTGGTTTGTGGATTGTCACAATTTGTCAGTTAGGATTGCATTCCATCCACATGTACACCCATATGTGGCGCCACTGGATGACAAACTAGAATTTTGTTTTCGGACAATAACATTAGAACGACTTAACGGATTCTTTCCAAATTTAGTGTGTGAATATCATGTGACACTTTGACACTTGGGGTCACATTCCATCCACCTGTGGCCGACTTAAAATTTTGTTTCCATCATCAAAACTAATAAACCACTGTATCAATTTTTCCCGAACTTGGTATATAGATATCTTGCTACAAGATTCAGTTCCGTCCACGTGGGTGCCACCACCTGGGGGCCAAACTTAGAAATTCACAAGATTTTGTCTAGAATCGCGACCCATAGATGGCGCCAACTGGGACCAATGTGACATTTTTCCACACTCTGAACTTAGAATCCAAATTTGGTATGTGGATATCGTGCCACAACAGTTCGCTTGGCAATTTGGCATTGAATTACACCCATAGGTGGTGCCCCCTAAAGGTCAACTTGAAATTTTGATCCCACAAAGTACAAATTAGTAGGACTCAATAAATTCTTGGGTACATTGCCACAATTTATTGCTGGTGATTAGTCTTCAGAAATAATGAATGTTGTTTTACTCCATGTGCAAAGGGGATGCCTTCCCGTTCGTATTTGATTGACTCTTATCTAGTTCAATCACACATTACTTCACTACGTGAAACCATCTTGCAGACAATGTTGAGTGAAATGTACCACCCCTAGGAGGACAGATGGGCTTCAATGAACTACTTTCAATTTGTTTTCTTCCTCTTTACTAGTGTGCTGCTCGAAACTATAAGCTGTATTTTGTAAAACCCATTGTCATGAGGGTGGGTCCTTGACCGTTATCTATATGAGGAATGTCCTTGACCGTTATCTATATGAGGAATGTCCTTGACCGTTATCTATATGAGGAATGTCCTTGACCGTTATCTATATGAGGAATGTCCTTGACCGTTATCTATATGAGGAATGTCCTTGACCGTTATCTATATGAGGAATGTCCTTGACCGTTATCTATATGAGGAATGTCCTTGACCGTTATCTATATGAGGAATGTCCTTGACCGTTATCTATATGAGGAATGTCCTTGACCGTTATCTATATGAGGAATGTCCTTGACCGTTATCTATATGAGGAATGTCCTTGACCGTTATCTATATGAGGAATGTCCTTGACCGTTATCTATATGAGGAATGTCCAAACTGGTTTGCATGTATTGTTCACTTTGCCAGGTGAATAACCTACAATTGTCTGCTTTTTTCAGAGCTGTTCATATTGTACCAAACAGAATTGTTGGTGTTGTTGGGAAACATGAGGAATTCCCTGTGGAAAGTCTCAGCATCTCCCGAGACAACAAACTCCTGGCCAGCTGTTCTCATGATCAAACAGTTAAATTCTGGAACATCGAAAATTTACACAAGGAAAAAATTGACAGCTCGAAAAAAGCTAAAAAGAAAGATGAACAGAAAACACTAGGTTCAGAAGCAAAGAATGATTTCTTCTCCGATTTGGTTGAAAAAGAGGATGAAAACAAAGATGAGAAAAAGGACAGCGATGACAGTGACAGTTCATGTGATGATGATAGTGACGATGATAGCGATGTACTAGATGCAAACGAAATAACAGGAGACATACCTGTACATGAAGACAGTGAAGAAAGTGAATAAATTACTGTCCTGTCAAAGATGAGTTTTGTTATTTGTGCATTGATGACCCAATATATTGTATGTACCGTACTTGAATAGGACAACAATTGTGTAGCAAAATTTGTCACAAATTTCCATCCCTTCTCTATAGAAAGTTGTCAGTTTTAGATGAATTTCCATAATGGTTATAATCAAATTATCCCCTGCACTGAAGAAGTAATAAGGTACAGGGGGGGGAAGACTACTTCAACCACCGAAACATCATTTACTCTATCTCACTAACGTTAAATGACTCTGTACCTCCAAACACACATATACCATAGAAAGGAAAAATCTTTCCCCCATCACATGTACTTTTTTCTTGAACAGCCCTGATTATATTCTTTGTCAAAGATAATGCTTCAGCAGTGGAATATTTGTCCACCGCCACGTAAGTGGGAGGGGACTATGGAAGAGTTGAATGCGATATCTTAACATAAAGGCTAGAACCTTCGTCTGCCTGGACCCGTTTTCAAAGGTCAAAATGTGAATAGCGATGAAATTCCCTTGAGAATACAATCTTGGGGGCCAATAGAGGTAGAGCCTCGATATTTGGCACAATACTGTCCTATTGGAGCCTCGATATTTGGCACAATACTGTCCTATGGGAGCCTCGATATTTGGCACAATACTGTCCTATGGGAGCCTCGATATTTGGCACAATACTGTCCTATTGGAGCCTCGATATTTGGCACAATACTGTTCTATTGGAGCCTCGATATTTGGCACAATACTGTCCTATTGGAGCCTCGATATTTGGCACAATACTGTCCTATTGGAGCCTCGATATTTGGCACAATACTGTCCTATTGGAGCCTCGATATTTGGCACAATACTGTCCTATTGGAGCCTCTGGGAAAGGTTCATTCAGGCTTGACCTATTCTCAAATGCCATTGATCAAATTGTGAATATCATTGTCAGTTCATTATGAACACAATATCTGAGGGGCAGATAGAGCCGTGACATGCACAATGCTGTCTTATGGAAGCCACTAGGTCAATAGCGAATAGGTGAATAGCGAGTTCCTTGTGAACAATAAGGGGTATGTAGCCTAGATATTTTGCACAATGCGGTCTTATGGGAGCATATAGTGCACTCAGGAATGACCTTGACCTGTTTTCCAAGGTTACCAGTCAAAATGTGAACAGCATTGCGAATGTAATATCTCGAGAACAGAGCTGAATACTGAATATTTGGTACAATGCCTTATGAAGGCTTCTAGGTCTTGTTCACTCTATACCGACCTTGACCAATTTTCACAGGTCACGTTTTAAATAATCATATTGCTTATAAGCACAATATCGAAGGGACAACTTGACCTAGATGTAATAGATCCTCCTGAACAATATTTGAACAACTTTTGGGCTTTGAACACAGTTATCACTGCCTCCTATCTTCCCCTATGCAAAGTTCACTGTAGAGCCATGTCGAGATAATTTTAGTGGAGATGGTAACATGCCCTTGCAGACCAGCAGCAGATCACCTGCTAGCTACTCCGACATGTGAGCTGAAACATCAAATTCAAGCAGGACTCCTCCAGTCTTGGCAGAATGATCATGAAAGATGAAGCGACAGGAGTTTGCAGGATTTCCAATAGTGAGAAATGGGCAAGTGATCGGCCATTGTTCCATTTGCTTTCACGTCAATTCCTGTTGAAAAGTGGTATCTCTAACATGAATTATATCCTAAGTTTTGCAGACAAGTCCGGCAATGTGATATTTCAGAATACATATAGGTCATGAACCTTGAGTGAACCTATAATAAATTTGACTTTTGGATAGGAGTCAAGATCAGGGAATAACTTGTTTTGGAGCTCACATATTAATATATTATACCTCCTTTCTGTTGAACAATTAGAGCGTAGTGAAAGGATGAAAGTTTTGTTTGAAGGTTGTCATCACAGATGATTTGGGACTAATCAAATAATTGTATTCATAGAACTTTATCTATTGAAGACAGTAAATATATAATTGATTTTCCACAGTGTGGATCTTTTATTTTGATATAAAAGATGATTTAAAAAAGTTGACATCCATTAAATTAACAGACCTAATGATAGTATGTAGTAGTTGTAGTATGCTAGAATGTCGCTATGAGCAGTCACAGCTGACCTATAATATTACTCTGTGAATATTACTCCAATTTCAACTTTGAAACTCAATTGCCATAATACAAACAATATTGCACAATTCCTAAAATGAGAGACCACTAGTATACAAAAATGCACAAATTTGCGTTTAAAAGAAAAACTAAATAATTACAAAAATCATGACATTTTGCTGCATGAGATTACATTTTACAACTGCAGTTGTAGTATATCCAGCATATTGTCCAGGCTGTTGTAGTAAACAGCGTTCAACTATAAATAATTTCTCTGATAGGCATTTAGAAGTCGACGTAAAAACACACGACTATTTAACAACTTCTTTATTGCTGTGAAGCTGACGTTTGTTGGAGATACTTTCAACTTATACAAAGCACCTCGAACAAAATGTCGGATCCACAGCAATGAAGTTGTTATCCATAACATAGCCTTGTGTGACAATTAGAAATGTCCGTAAGCAATGACTAGCCTGGATCTGTATGTTTATTGTAAATACAGACCAGCTGGAAGTTATTAGTTAGAGAAGAAACCAGGCTAGCTTTAATTAATCCTTCCACAGATGTGTGCACAACAATTCACCTACTTTACTCCACAAGTATCTTGAAAAGTAGGCTTCTGGGCAATCCCCAACTGCATATGTGGTATGAATTTAGAAATCCTGGCAGTATTCCTGCAAGAGATATTGTCTGAAAATTGATGGACAGGCGGACAATGCGATGACAAGTTGGCCAAGGGGTAAGAACCGGACAAGCCAACTAAAGAGTTGGTATATATATAGTTGGCAAATATATATTTGCCCAGTTTTAACACTTCTGTTTGTAGATTAGCATATACCATGAGCAATGGTAAGAATTTAGAGCCCAATCAGGTTTTAGCAGGTTAAGTCAGATGTGTCTGTACTGTTTCAGTACATTTCTACTAAAGTACTGAAACAGTACTGATATATAACAGTACTGATTCAGTAGTTTCATTACTGTAACATTTCTGTACTGTTTCAGTACTGAATTGTTACCGTCATATAAACAATACTACTGTTTCAGTGCTGTTATATTGGAGTACTTGGTACAAATGTACTACTGAAACAGTACCGACGCTATGTTTGGTGTGTGGAGCGGGAACTGTTGTATGTTGGGATGGTGGTTATTTCAATGTAAGCATTTACAGTATAGATAATCTCCACCAAAAGTATTCCCCAATTTAGTATCATATAAATGGACATCATCTTTGGTCCATTAATGCCAGGAGTAATTCGCTGGAAAAAATATAATTGATGACCAGGTCAAGTCAACAGACGTCGAACAAGCTGGATTATGGATCGTTTCATAACCAACAATGAAAGAACAGAACTTCAAACCCAGAGAAGCACTAGAGCAATGAAATATTTCAAAATATTAAACATACAACTACAAAGGAAACTTTACATCGATAAGTCAACAATTTTACCACTTTCTACTAAACAGCAAATGCTTTATTGGTCCACTGACTTGGTTCTGTGGATCATATATCTATGCAATTAATAAGTGTGATTTATTCTCTCAAGAATATATATATTTGCATAATGGAGCTGTTGTGAGTTGAGATTAAATATACATGATGTATCACAAGCAGGCTGTTTTTCATGAGGAACACCTCGACAGCACAGGGGGGTCTAATTTACTTTGAATTGAGTTTTGTTGGCCCCTACGCCCGAATCACGTAATCAGACCGAAACAGAAAGAATCAAACAGAACATCAGTCGCTTGAGATCTTTCCCTGCACATGGTGTGGAGAATTGAAACAGTGGCATGAAAAGCATTTTATCGAATAACCCAGGAAGGAAGCAATCAGAGATTGCTCAATTGTATTCCTTGGGATTATATTGTGGTGAAATTATGAAACGATCGGTGAACTTTGCACCCAATTCACTCTTTTTGGAGCAATTTCATACTTCAGGACCTATGTTGTCTGCTTTGGAATGTAGAATAACATATAATATAGCCATTTTCCTGGTCCAAATCGGTTATGGACTGAGATCCAGCCTGGACAAATAAATATATCCATTCACTTAGGTTTGATAAACAAAGGGCTATAACTCTTGAAAATATAACCGAAAGCAGAGAAACTTCACGCTGCACACCTATGGATCACTGACCACATATCATGCAAATTTCATACTTGTCCATACAATATTAACCGAGATCCAGCCCTACAAGTCCCAATTCACGAAGATTTGATGAAAAAAGGGCCATAACTCGTGAAAATATATGCGAAATGTGGACAAACTTCACGCTACAACTACAGGGCACTGACCACATATGCTGCAAATTTCATAATTGTCCATACAATATTACCCGAGATACAGCCCGGACTCATAATTGTCCATACAATATTACCCGAGATACAGGCTGGACAAGTCCCAATTCACAAAGACAACCACCTAATGACCCCCTAATATGATTTGGCATCTCCAGTACTATGACAACCACCTAATGACTCCTTTAATTAGACAGAATCTGCTTTCCACACACAGATTCTGTCAACAAAACCATCTTGTTTCTTTCTCCACAGTTGGCAGGGACATGCGCAGGTCATCAGAAATTGATCCCTGCCAGTTGTAAACCAATAGCGGCATGTGTTTATTCATGTGATCAAAAAGGTCACGATATAAAAATAGCGTAGGTCAATATTACATGTCAAAAAGGCGCCAAAATTGGAAAATTAGTCTATGTTTTCTCCACACATTTGATCCTATTTTGTCGGCATCAAAACAGTCACGAGAGATTGTACATGGACGAAGAAGCTCAGGTCGGTCAAAATGTATCATCATTTTCGTCGGCGAAAAATTGTGCAGAGGCAGGCTGCTGAAGGCCTTCTGTTATTAACACATTTTTATCTGCCTCTACTCTGAGCTGTGATAGGGGATGTCTACTCTGAGCTGTGATAGGGGATGCCACGCCCCCTTACCCTATATACACCTATCACAGCTAGAGTTTCTGAGTTAAGCTACATCTATCTTCACATGTTTACATTCACAAATATTCATATCATTCATATTCTTCTTCATATTTTAGCTTTTTTCTAGACGAAGAACAAATCTTCCGAACAGCGGAGTAATATTGTAGCCAGTGTTGTACGGGTTGTATGAGTGAATGTGTGTGACTTCAGTGACAGGAGTCTGTGGCCCTGCCATGTCACACCTGCTTCCAGAATAAATCAATCAATCACAAATACAGGCTGGATTTGATTTAGACAAGTCCTGGCTCCCGATCACATTATTAGGGCCTCCCAGTCATTTGGTGAGGGCCCCTCATTACAATGATGAAGCGTAAGCATAATAAATTTTACCTGTAGACATTTAGAAACTGTAAGCTAGCTACATGTAATAAGGAAAATATTTCATTCTCCATCAGAATATTTAGTGTTCGTGTTCGTGATGCTGACAGCAAGATGATTTTAGACTTCATATTACATTGCCAAAGTTTAATCAAGTGTTAAAATTTTGTTCCAATACATTCTGCTCTCCCAGCTCAAGACACTGGGGAGTGTGAATTGGGCCCCCATTCTGAACCGGACTGCACGATTGCCTCTAACAATCTGGTCACCGTCTCCGAGAGTGCAAGAGAGTTGGACTAGCTAATTTGAAAGAACATGGTGGAAACTTGTCCTGTTGACCGAGATAGGATATACCAGTGAGGGCTGCTTTCTGGACAGCTTGTGCCTGATTGGCCAGAATCCTGTTATATAACATACACAACCAAGTTCCCTTGTGGTGAAAACATCTGCACAGCAGAAGGCTATCATCTCATAATGGTATATACGTCTGCCTCATAACAGTACCATGTGTATGAGATTGCTAGTGAGTGAATACGGTTTATTAGTACCCCACAAGCAAATTTGTATTCAATATCTGGATTGTGATTGGTTAAAACGTCGGGTCGTATAAACCCATACACCCCGAGTGATGTCTTGCTACTCGGGGTGTATAGAGAACAACTCACGTGCGACTGAAAACGACGCTCTCGCTTCGAAAGTTCAGATGACCATATCTCAATATTTACGGAATAACTTTTGCTCACTCGTCAAAATTTAATGGAATAAAGTCATACTGCATTATTTTCACTGAAGTTTCCGACACATAACTCCCCAAACATGCCAAAAGCTGCCATTTGTTCCAAAAATAGCTGACGCCTCAGGGTGTATGAGTTTCAGGGAGGGTCGTAACTTTCCATACACCCAGGGGAAAACCTGAATAACTAATAACGTCGCTTTCAACCTTGTCTGCGCTAATAAGATTACTGCTATGGTACTGCAGTGGAGGAAACATATTCCCTACTATGGTACCAAATTCTTCTGAAAATGTCCGGTCTTCTAGTGAGAAGATATCGCGTGATGCATTAGTGTTTTGAAACTATCCATTGATCTAATAGCTACCAGTTGTATGCCAATACTAGATATTCCTGTATACATCTGGTCTCAACTGTCCACTGACCTAATATCTTACAGTTGTATGCCAATACTAGATAGTCCTGTATACATCTGGTCTCAACTGTCCACTGACCTAATATCTTACAGTTGTATGCCAATACTAGATATTCCTGTATACATCTGGTCTCAACTGTCCACTGACCTAATATCTTACAGTTGTATGCCAATACTAGATAGTCCTGTATACATCTGGTCTCAACTGTCCACTGATCTAATAGCTTCCAGTTGTATGCCAATACTAGATATTATTAGTTATTCAGGTTTTCCCCCGGGTGTATGGAAAGTTACGACCCTCCCTGAAACTCATACACCTGGAGGCGTCAGCTACGGCACTGTGACAAAGGCGTGCCACACACAATCCATTCGAAATGCTTTCGTTCGGAAATCAACTTTTATTTTTGGAAGAGTTAGGTGTCCGAAACTTCAGTAAAAATAATGCAGTATGACTTTATTCCATTACATTTTGACGAGTGAGCGAAAGTTATTCCATAAATATTGATATGGTCAGCTGAACTTTCGAAGCGAGAGCGTCGTTTCCAATCGCACGGGAGTTGTTTTCTATACACCCCGAGTAACAAGATATCACTCTGGGTGTATGGGTTTATACGTCCCGACCTTTTAACCAATCATAATCCAGATATTGAATACAAATTTGCTTGTGGGGTAATAATCCTGTATACATCTGGTCTCAACTGTCCACTGACCTAATATCTTACAGTTGTATGCCAATACTAGATATTCCTGTATACATCTTGTCTCAACTGTCCACAGACCTAATATCTTACAGTTGTATGCCAATACTAAATAGTCCTGTATACATCTGGTCTCAACTGTCCACTGACCTAATATCTTACAGTTGTATGCCAATACTAGATAGTCCTGTATACATCTGGTCTCAACTGTCCACAGACCTAATATCTTACAGTTGTATGCCAATACTAGATATTCCTGTATACATCTGGTCTCAACTGTCCACTGACCTAATACCTTACAGTTGTATGCCAATACTAGATATTCCTGTATACATCTGGTCTCAACTGTCCACTGACCTAATATCTTACAGTTGTATGCCAATACTAGATATTCCTGTATACATCTCATCTGGTCTCAACTGTCCATTGACCTAATATCTTACAGTTGTATGCCAATACTAGATATTCCTGTATACATCTGGTCTCGACTGTCCACTGACCTAATATCTTACAGTTGTATGCCAATACTAGATATTCCTGTATACATCTGGTCTCAACTGTCCACTGACCTAATATCTTACAGTTGTATGCCAATACTAGATAGTCCTGTATACATCTGGTCTCAACTGTCCACTGACCTAATATCTTACAGTTGTATGCCAATACTAGATATTCCTGTATACATCTGGTCTCAACTGTCCACTGACCTAATATCTTACAGTTGTATGCCAATACTAGATAGTCCTGTATACATCTGGTCTCAACTGTCCACTGACCTAATATCTTACAGTTGTATGCCAATACTAAATATTCCTGTATACATCTGGTCTCAACTGTCCACTGACCTAATATCTTACAGTTGTATGCCAATACTAGATATTCCTGTATACATCTGGTCTCAACTGTCCACTGACCTAATATCTTACAGTTGTATGCCAATACTAGATAGTCCTGTATACATCTGGTCTCAACTGTCCACTGACCTAATATCTTACAGTTGTATGCCAATACTAGATAGTCCTGTATACATCTGGTCTCAACTGTCCACTGACCTAATATCTTACAGTTGTATGCCAATACTAGATATTCCTGTATACATCTGGTCTCAACTGTCCACTGACCTAATATCTTACAGTTGTATGCCAATACTAGATATTCCTGTATACATCTGGTCTCAACTGTCCACTGACCTAATATCTTACAGTTGTATGCCAATACTAGATATTCCTGTATACATCTGGTCTCAACTGTCCACTGACCTAATATCTTACAGTTGTATGCCAATACTAGATATTCCTGTATACATCTGGTCTCAACTGTCCACTGACCTAATATCTTACAGTTGTATGCCAATACTAGATAGTCCTGTATACATCTGGTCTCAACTGTCCACTGACCTAATATCTTACAGTTGTATGCCAATACTAGATATTCCTGTATACATCTGGTCTCAACTGTCCACTGACCTAATATCTTACAGTTGTATGCCAATACTAGATAGTCCTGTATACATCTGGTCTCAACTGTCCACTGACCTAATATCTTACAGTTGTATGCCAATACTAGATAGTCCTGTATACATCTGGTCTCAACTGTCCACTGACCTAATATCTTACAGTTGTATGCCAATACTAGATATTCCTGTATACATCTGGTCTCAACTGTCCACAGACCTAATATCTTACAGTTGTATGCCAATACTAGATACTCCTGTATACATCTGGTCTCAACTGTCCACTGACCTAATATCTTACAGTTGTATGCCAATACTAGATATTCCTGTATACATCTGGTCTCAACTGTCCACTGATCTAATAGCTTCCAGTTGTATGCCAATACTAGATATTCCTGTATACATCTGGACTCATTGGTTCCACCACTGAGTTGATGCTGCCAAAGAGAACAGATGACTATATTGAGCACTTTGAAATGAGAAGAGAAGCAGCACTCTTATTATGAAAGAGACATGACCATATATGAGAGACATGACCATATATGAGAGACATGACCATATATGAGAGACATGACTATATATGAGAGACATGACTATATATGAGATATCTACAACATAAACATAGCTCTACAGGTCTTACATTTTTATACATCTAGTTTTATCTTAATCACCTATAATTCACTCCAGCATTCAGTCAAATCTCTGATGTGCGGGGAAATCAAACATGTATTTGAGAACATATGTACACAAAGACAAGGCAATACGATGCATCATTTATACATCTATATAGTTAATGCTGGTGTGTTAGCTGCATAATTCCATAACACAACACGACTGACAGATGATCTTATTGACACAAAATTCCATGGCAGGACGCCCAGATGATCTAATTGATACACAATTCCATGATGGCATAACTCCCTGATGGTCAAATGTACACATAATTCCATGACAGATGGTCGGATTGACATGTAATTCCATGTTGCCACGACTCTCGGGAGGTCACATTGTCACAATTCCATGACCCGACATGGAAATGGTTGTAGATAAAGGGCACAATTCCATGTCGTATGGACACAATTCCATGTTGTATGTACACAATTCCATGTTGTATGGACACAATTCCATGATAACGTGACTCAGATGGTTGTAGCCAAAGACTGGTGTATTGGAGGCTGGAAGCATCGTACATGTTCTACTGGCAAGTTATCTGAATCACTTGATTTGAGGAATTTGTTGAGTACTGAGTAGATCTGGTTGTTTAGGATCTGGAATTTCCTTATTCTGTCCACCATTCTCTTCAGTTGCTGCAATGATACATCAAAGATTTACTTGAACAAGGTCATAATGGCTACATGTACACGTATTCCAGTTTCAATTTGGTCGAGGCGGGTATAGATCAAACCCAACATTCCAGACATCTGACCTATTTGATTAACATAAACTGAATAGTTTCCATTCCATATGGTAACAGAACTTAACACACATGTGCCAAGACAATGAAAGACATGAATCAAAAGGTCATTAATTGTTATTTTATCAACAAAGCCAAGCTGAGTTTACTTGAATATATTCTGTTTTACAGTGAAACCTGTATACCGACCATGCTTGGGACCAGATTATAGTGTCGGGGTATTGACAGGATTCTGGATTATCGACACAATATACTTTAAATTTAAGTATGTCAGTTTCATTGCAATAGCAGTAAATGTAGTTGCCCCATTTGATATAGCAGTTCAGGGAAGGACCATGACGAAGCTGAGGAATCAGTTCATAAAGAAATTGTACAACGCTAAAGCCCAAAGTAACCGGCTCAAATCCATGTCACATGTTAAATATCAATGTATTGTTGTACTCGCAATATAGGCCAAAGTGACCAGCTCAAATCTTCAAACATGTTTAACACTTGTTAAGCATGAATGTATTACTTACAATGCCCTTGACATTCTCATCCTTCATGTCGACCCTGTTCACCCGTAGGATGTGATAACAGAAATCCTGTGTCTCAAAGCGTCGTTGTTGGCCCAACAGGATAATGAGAGCACATCCAGCCCAGTTTAATCCCTCACCATACAACTCCCTGTAATCCAACAGTAAATACATGTAACAGGTGGGATCATCAGTTCTATAAAGATCTCTAGACAGAATAAGAGCAAACCCCACCCAGTTTAACACCATACAGCTCCCTGCAAATATAAGTATGATCATCAGCCCTATATAAACCTCATCTGGGAGTGAAATCATCTGAGCAAAAAAATCCCAGAGAATGGGTCAGGACATGGTACCAATGACCTTGATGGAATGAATCATTTTGTTAGAGTGGTGAAGCTGGTGACCTTGAATGTCTATGTCCCCCCCCCCCCACCACCTCCAAAAATTATATGTTCAACACAATTACTGGGCACCCTGGTCACTGTGATAGATAAGCATGAACAAAGAGATGAGGACGCAGACTTACTCAACAGTGAACTCATTCTCCCCTACTGGCATACAGTAGACAAACTGGACAGCGCTCCATAGACGGTGAAATTCTGTACACTCATCAATGTTCATGACCCCGTTAGCTGGGGGCATTCCCTGCCAGATAGCGTCGCCCAGAAACTCCTTGATCTTGGTCAGTACGATCTCAAACATGGACAGTCCACAGCATAGCCTTTCTCTGGTGAGCAGATCTCCCTCACCAGCGATGTTCGCTTGCTGCAATAAAGAAGGCCATCATTACTTTAATTGTAGTCATTAGCATTGAATAATCTGAATGATTGACTGGTTTAACAGTTAACATTGTACAATGCCTCAATGATTCTATTTGATCGTATATATATATCCAAGTAAGAGGAGAAGAGTGTTAACAGAGACTGGTCAATCAGGAGCAGAACACAAAACCAGAAGGATGCAATGGAGAGAAACAAGCATCATATACCCTAATCTCTTGGTTTAGTTTTTTACTTTTGCTTCTTTCATATGTAAATATTTTATCTCTTCACGTCGAAGCAATATCTTGGACATTCTGATCATGACACAAACTTCTCTGTTCCTCAAGCCTCCTGTCTGTGCATTAACAGATTGACATCAACCCTTCTGTCTGCCACTTACAGATTGATGTCAACCTTTCTGTCTGTGCATCGACACATTGACAGGTTCAGGCATCGGTCTTATGAGTGAGGGCACACTTTTGGACAACTTGGAAAGATTAAAACTAGTTAGGTTAATCATTAAAACATCATTTACTGGTCTATGTTTTCGTTCAGAAAAGATACAGGCCAGCTGACTCAATGTCACAATGAACTCACATCACAAAAAGAACAATTATGTTTGTGACGTTTTCACTGAAGCGGCATTATGAATCCAGGAGACATTCTGTGCATACACACGACACAGAGACATCTGATGGCAGGTCAACTACTATACCAAAATATAAAGACTCCTGTCCATATTTATATCTCTTGTCATCTTTAGGTACATACCTTCTGAGTTCCAAGTTTGGTGATGATAGGTACGACCTGAAGGGCTGCATACTTGTTCTCTAATTTTTTCATCATCATCTTCAACTCCTGTTCTTTTTCTTTCCTGTTATCTCCTTCTGTGGACAACAGGTCAGGTTATCAGCTCAATAGATTATATACCAGTATTAACAGACAGACTGCACACTGAGTATTGATGATCTACCATGTATAACAGACTTTGTCAACATGGCCAAGCACACCTGTGAGTATAGGCCCTGTTGTATTGACTCACAAATCTGGCATGCTCCAGAATTCACAAGATACGGTCACCCCTCTGATAATTTGATCCCTCTATCAAAATTTAATCACCCCCAATTTCAGGGACAAAATTCCATCAGCTGCTGTGAAAATTTGATCAAAATCATTGAAATAACAGAGAAATAATGGATTATATGCATTATTTTGAACCCTTTTATCAACTTCCTGTTATTAAATTTGATCGCACCTGGTTTTATAGTAGAAAATTTCACTTCCTGAGACAGAATTATTACAGGGATTTTACCATACTGCACTTTTCATCAAAAGGTCAAATACTAGAAAATGCATGTGACGTTCCTTCAGAATACTAATAAAATTTCATTATCCAAACAAAAAAATAGCATTCGTGATGACTATACAGCTTATGAATTCATACTAAGCATGAACTCGTATCAGAAATATAAAAGTCTGTACTGACACTACATGTATTCATGAAGTATGAATGATTTGGGCATGATGTTGTGGAAGGATGTCACATAGTGTGTATGTATGAATGGTTTGGGCAGGACAGTTTGGAAGGATGTCACATAGTGTGTATGTATGAATGGTTTGGGCAGGACAGTTTGGAAGGATGTCACATAGTGTGTATGTATGAATGGTTTGGGCATGATGTGGAAGGATGTGACATAGTGTGTATTTATGTATGAATGGTTTGAGCATGATGTGGAAGGATGTCACATAGTGTGTATGTATGAATGGTTTGGGCATGATGTTTTGGAAGGATGTCACATAATGCGTATGTAATGAGGTTTAGGTAGGATGTCACATCATGAGTATGTATGAATGGTTTGGGCATGATGTTTAGGTAGGATGTCACATAATGCGTATGTATGAATGGTTTGGACATGAGGTTTAGGTAGGATGTCACATTATGAGTATGTATGATTGAATGGTTTGGGTTTGAAATTTTGGAAGGATGTCACATAGTGCGTATGTATGAATGATTTGGACACGAGGTTTAGGTAGGATGTCACATCACGAGTATTTATGAATGGTTTGGGCATGATGTTGTGGAAGGATGTCACATAGTGCGTATGTATGAATGGTTTGGGCACGAGGTTTATGAAGGATGTCACATAGTGCGTATGTATGAATGATTTGGACACGAGGTTAAGGTAGGATGTCAC